>OMNN01023881.1:0-27751 GCA_900302755.1 Chromis chromis
ATTATTATTCTATTTCTATTTTAATTTAATTTTTATTTAATTTTTATTCTATTTAATTTTTTCTTTTATATATATATATATATATATATTATTTTTATACTTCTAGTATAAAATAAAATAAAGTAAGCATTTCATTGTACAGGGAAACTTGTTTTCTTACTGTGCACATGACAGTAAACACTTTGAATCTTTGAATCTTGAATCTAAAACAAGACTCAAACTCTAAAGCTGTTTGTGACTATGAGGCTATACTTATCAATGCTAATGTTAGCATGCTATAGTGCTCATAGTGACAGAGTTAACAGGTGTAATGTTTGCCACGTTCACTTTTTTAGTTTAGTGTGCCAGCATCCATCCATCCATCCATTTCCTTCTGCTTATCTGGGGTTGGGTCATGGTGGCAACAAATAACTAGGGCATTCCAGACATCCCTCTCCCCAGCAACATTGTCCTGTTCCTCCTGGGTGATCCCGAGGTGTTCCTAGGCCAGATGAGATATATAATCCATCCAGTGAACTCTGGATCTACCCAGGCTCTTTAAATTCCCCAGAAGAAGGCATCCTAATCAGATGCAGCACCCCCCTCAGCCAATATCCTTTGGTTCCCTTTTAAGGAGCAGCAACTCTTTCGGTCACTACCCAGAGCTCATGACCATAGATGAAGGTTGGAACAAGGACTGATCGGTAAATCAACTCCAAAACTGGAAAATGCACAATTCAAATAGTCAGTGACAAAACGACTGTCCAGTACAACACTCGCATTACTGCTTACCCAGCAGCTCCCAATTTGCTAATTAGGACTAAACCGAAAGTACAGATGACACTAATGGGAATGTCATCCTCGGGTCTTTAGCTGTAAATCAAAGAATTCAACAAATTTAAATTTTGATGTGATGGTGGCACTACATGAAAAAGTTACCAAGTGACAGTTCATCCTGAGGGTGCAATGAATGCCTGTACCAAACACCATGGCAACAGATCCAATAATAATTGAGGCATTTCACTCAAACCACAAAATGTGAAGCTCATTGCGGTGCTAAAGGGAAAATCGGGGCATCCCTAAAGCAAGATTGTCTGAGAACTAAAAATTCTTCGACAAAATGTTAAGTAATCCATTCTGTAGATGTTGCATAAGAGGTTGAAGCAGAAGCCTTCGGGTGATGTGAGAGCAGATGTCAGGGGATCAGCAAATTCGATGTGATTCCTTGTCTGGGGACCATCCAAAGATATTTCAGTCTGAAACAACGTGGTGACTGACCAAATGACAGACATTAGGATCCATAGAGCTATGTTGTTTGCTTTGCTAAAAATGAGTAATAGTTGGTCTTAGTCCAGACGTGTCCCGTTTATGGAGCCTTTTTGTCCTCACATTGTTTTCTGCCATTGATTATTTGAATTGTGCGTTTTCCAGTTTTGGAGCTACATATATCTGACAGTGCACCCTCAACTTGATTAGTTCTTGCCAGGAGAAGTCACAAGTCAGTTTAATGAAACCAATTCAGTGCACGTCACCCTTAATTAAGCTAGACTTTAGTCAATATGTCTCGCAATTGTTAGTATCCTTCATGAAGTACCCTCCTGGTCTCCTGCTAATCTCAACCACACAATACTTGCATATTAACAGATCTTGTTGGGATGAGGAATTGATTCCTCTGGGTCTCACATACACTGTGTTTTTCTTCATCTCACTTATTGATTGATTTGCACAGTATATTGTAAAGGCTGAATGAAAATGGAGCGAAGCCAACAAAACAGGTGACATTCCTGCTGCAGAGAAAGAGGGCTGGTGGCCTTTACTGGACTCCAATTGTGTAGACGGAACAGATGAAAACCAGGTAAATGTCAGGTGTTTTTGAAGAACGTCAAAAGCTACATTTCACTCCTCTTTATTCCACTTTTTTGCCTTCCTCCCTCTCCTTTTCATCACCTTCCCCCTCCCTGATGCCTGTCTCTCCTAGATAATGTCAGTGCCTCTGGGGTGAGTAGCACAGTGTGATCCTCCCCTCTTCATCTGTGCCTCCACCCTCTTCTTCCTCTTCATTTCTCTCCTCATCCTCTCCTACACCTTGTTTCTCTGATCTGCTCCCTTTTCCTTTTTGATAAGCCCAACAGTACCTCCCTCTCTCCCTCTCCCTCTCAGAATTTAGAGGAGGGATAAAAATCACTAAGCTCTGAATTATCTGGCTCTGCTAAAGGTCACAGTCCTAATCATCCTAGATGATTGTGAATGGAACCAGAAGCAGTCATTAGCAGCACTCTGTCTGGAGCCCGACCAAAGAAGGATGACAAGAACATACTTTTTGCTCCAGATCAAATTGAGAGACAGCCAGACAGTCTGGGGAACAGGCAAGATTTAGAAAGACAAAAATGTTGGTATATTTTTAAACCAACCATAGTGAATATGTGCTGTAGGTCAATAGTGCCCCTTCTAACATTATTTTGTTTTGTAAAAACAAAAACTGATGTAAAAGTATAATTGAACATATTTTCGAAAAGTTTATTGTATTTACACAGTGAGAAATGACAGGATCAGAAAAACAGTGCTAAATCATGACAATAAAAACCACTGAAGGGAGAAATGTAATCAATAATGAGTGTGCGGTAGACAAAAACCCAAAGGGCGACTAAAAAACATCTCACTGCAAACAACAAACAGACAAAACAACAATAAAAAAGATCAAGGCGACAAGCGAAGATGCGGCTGAGTAGAAAACACATTCTGAATTATAACTGCAACCAGCATGATGAAGAACGCTGTTACAACAATGAGATGTATTAACTATCGAGGGAAATAAAATAAAATAGTTCTAATAATGGAAAGAGAAAGCATTAGAGATATGAGTGTGGCGATCCATCTGAGGGTGTGTGTGTGTGTATGTGTGTGCATGAGGGAAAAAGATTTATGAAACAATAAAGAAGAGTAAGTATAAGCTATGAAGAAAATAAAGATTAACTCTTTCAACATATCCTTTGTTCATATTTTCAATATATTTATATATAATACAATTCTGTTATTTGGTTTTCCTGCTTAAGTCCTACTGCCTGTAAGAACTTTCACAATCACATACTATGATTGATAGTTGAGTCACTTCCACTGAAATTCTTGGATTCATTGTTGTTTTGCTTCTAATTTGACTGGACCCACAAGTATTCACCACAACATGCCATCAAGGCCAGTTTCAGGCAAATGTATGCTGCACATACACAGAGAGAGACCAAGACTGAGAAGATATGATGAGTAATCTATTTATTTGTCATCTTTTAAACAATATGTATTTTATCAGTGTGTGACTGGAAGAGTGGCATAACCTGCAATTAGAGGAGGAGGTTTTGATGTTGATTAGATTAGTTGATCTTTATTGTCATACTCAATTTTGCATCTCATCCATAGACTGTATATAAAAGATGAACATAGACACCATGACATCAGCTATTAGTTTTTTGACTACGGCTTTGAAGCCTCGAGCTTAGAATTTTGGCCATTGCCATCTTGGTTTTTTGAAACTGGACCTGATGAACAATTTGTCAATAGCAAGGTAGAAACACCCTAATGCAAACCCTGCTTTATCTTCTATTTTACCCTAAAATAAATACATTTACTAATAAACACCATGCTGTATGGAAGGAGACTTGAAACTAGTGATTGAGACCATAAAGTCAACAGTAAAATATTTATTGAGGTAACAAATCAAGGAAGAGGTAGGATAATTTTCTCACTTCTATACTTCTTTTTGCAAACAGAACAGTCGCCCCCTGCTGGCTGTTAGAAATAATACAGGTTTAAGTCACTTCTACACTGGCTTCAATTTTCAGACCTGGAGGCTACATTCATCTTTTATATATAGTCTATGATGGTATCTCTCTTCTATAGCTTAAACAAAGCAAAACATAGGAAATGAACTGTGATTTTTTTTTTAATGGCCCTATGTATAATGTTTCCTTGAGCTGGACAATGTTTTGTTTATGTTTTGCAGTCTGCTAGCATTTGCAGTTGGAAACAGATGGAAGCACGTGGGAATTTGTATGCTGAAGTGCACACTCCTTCCAACTGCAGATGTTTTGTGCATAGAGGCCATTCAATGGGTGATTAACAGGTGAAAGATAAAGGTGAAAAAAGCACAGGACGGCTATGTTGTCTAAGGATGTAAATCAGAAAACACATGAGCCTTGGGGATGTGGGCAGTTTGTGGAAGTAAAATGCCAAAAAAGTTAGCAATACATTGATCATATTGGTACTATGTGGTGTTCTGCTGGAAAACCTTGGGTTTTAACATCCGTGTTGATGAGACTTAATAAACCCAAATAAACATTGTTCCAGAACAAGCACACTCCCTCATGCAAATGTCACTGGCCTACCCCCACAGGAAAATGCAGAATGCAGTGGAACAAGTTTGATTGACAGAGGCCCCACTGCACAAGCTTGAGAACCCAAAGGATCCACTGCCAACGTCCTGGTGCCAGACCCCATAGGACACCCTGAGAGGTCCTCTTGTCCATGCCCAATGGTTCAGAGCATTTTTGACCACATAAGGGGACCAACACAATATTAGGCAGGTGGTCATAATGTTATTTTTGATCTGTGTTTATTAATAGTACATTTTTTGAAAACATAAAAAAAAAAAACAACAACATTCATTTCAATGGAGATAACTCCTGGTGATTACCTGTTATCACATGCTTGAATGTACATATATTTTATCATAACAAAAACTGCTTTGTAAGATATAAAGTTAATTTTTGAGCTTAAAAGCATATTTGCAACGAAATGCTTACAGCACACTTATGCCTGAAGGATGCTTATTTTTTATTGAGAAACTCTACCTATATAAACATAAATGAAAATTCTGCGAGGTATCTTTACATTTCAACCCTTATTCCATGTAACCTACACAGTGCCTCCCTCAGAGATTTAGATGCCTGGCATGCCCACACACAGTGCAGACCAAAGATAGAAAGCATCAGAGTGGTTTAAAAAAAGAGCCAAACCATTTCAGAGTACCCAGTAGTTCTGAGCGAAACCAGCAAAGTGTGGGTTCTGAGCTGACAGAGTTCCTGTCAGCCCAGTGGCAGGCTATCCCACTTTCACCAGTCTATCAGTCAGTCAGCTTTCCAGCACCTCTTCCCCTCGCTCTCCTTCTGATAGCTCTCTATCAACTGTCTGATGCTATCTATCGCTCCAGCTAGGTATCATTCCATCAGCCCTGCAGCGAATCCTCACCCTCCTCCACAAGCTCCTACCGTCCCCCCACATCTCAGTCACGGCCTCCCTCCCTCTCACTCTCTCTCCCTCTCTCTCTTGTGTTGTATGTGGATCGATGAGTTACTGCTGTGCTGAATGTCAGGCTGTCTGACAGAGGACACACCGGCTGCTGGAGGGACGCCAGGGGACGAGGGCTGACTTCATGTCCCCTCAACATCAGGATGATGATCGCGGCGGTGAGTGTGCATGCAGGTTTCGGTGTGTGTGTGTCTGATGAGAGGACGCCATTGATTCTCACCAGTCACTCTTAGTCCACAACAGAGCAGAGCAGGGCAGGTAAAGGTCAGAGGAGTGTCGGCAGCAGCACAGATATTGTGTTTAGGCATGGCAGCAAAGGCCATTCGTGGCATAAATACAACAGAGACTCTGCAAATCATCTCACAAGTGGACATTGGATCTCATTGCACTCTCAAGGTGCCTCTGAAAGTGTGTGTATGTGTGTGTTAAAGGAGAACCAAGGGGAGTATTTACAGCACAGTTACTGTACCTTACTAAAATCACCCTGTAGAGAAATACATTCCCTGTTTCTGTCCTTCTTGCTTTCTTTTCTCTCTCTGTTTTTTTCTGCTTCTACAAAATAACAACCACCATGTTTCACCCTCTTAACTACCTCAGACAAACTCCTTGATTACCCGAGTGCCATTTCTGGCCCAGACACAGAGCTCAAAACTGCTTTCTCTCTGATGGAAGGGAAATGTCATTACGACATTCTCCACATGTGATCCGAGCTGAAACTCCATTAACTGCTCCCAGAATAGACTCACTTCGGCCTTCCTCAACTGTGTTTATGGAGCAGACTGGGGATGGATCGATCAATTTTTAAGCTGGACTTTCCGAAGTTGGTATTATAATAAGATCATAGTGAAAGTGATGATGAACAGTGTCCAAATGTACAGTACTTTGCAGAGTATTTCTAGAAGGGGCCCAATATGAAGGTATTTAATGGATTTATGTACAAAAAAAATCATATGTTTTTCATTTGTACATCATCTGTTTAAAGCTGCACTAAACTGGTCGCTCTGAGTGATCAAACCTGCCATCCCAAAATTATATCCCCATACAAATAAACTGCATTCTCAATTATGTTTTGATTGATTTTTTTTTTGCATTTTCTCCCTGAAAAGTATGACAGCAGTGTAGAAAAGGCTTCTGGGTTGACAAAGCCACAAAGCCCAAGTAGGAAGATAGGAGGGGAGGATATGTTTTGGTTTTCACTCACTATTTGGTTAGGTTTAGGCAGCAAAACTACATGGTTAAGTTAAAATATCGTGCTTTGGTTGACACTTAATCACATGTTAGAGGCTTGGTTAAATTTGGGCACGAAAACTACTTGATTAGGTTTTGGAAAACAGCACAATTTGTGTGTAAAATATGACCCTTTCACTACATGATTGAAGCTTCTCCTTCATTTTCTGGGTTACCAGGCTGATGGGCCCCATCTAATATGTATGATTGGTTGCCTGAAGAGGAGTGACAGCAAAGCAATAAATGAATGGCAAAAATATGTTTGATTAAAGCATATTTGTGATAAACAAGTGTAATCTGGCAGAAAATGTTTTTCGCTCAGAACAAAATTGAGAATGCAGTTTAGATTTATAGGAATGTAATTTTTTGGCAGCAGTTCCTCTAAGCTTTTTTCAAATCTTTTTTCAAATCCATTTTTGGGGGGGAGAGTTTTTCCATTTTATTGGTAGAGAGAGACAGAGTGAAAGTGGGGGTAGAGAGGAGAGTGACATGCATCAAATGGTCTTGAGCCGGACTCGAACTCATGACCGCTGAGCACATTTTCAATGTATTTTAGCACCTTTCAGCCTATTGTTTTGATTTTCTGAGCCGCTACACCTCTGTCATCAGTTTTGTTTCTACTGGGTCAAAACACTGATAGTATAGTTTGGCATCGAAAACAAAATTTGCCAATTGAATGACTTAATGTTACAGACATTCTCTCCCGATTGAAAATAGTATAGCACAGTGTTACTTAATTATGTAGTGTGTGAAATATACCACATGTCACTGACATTAGGCTGCAACAGGTTCAGCAGGAGGACGTTCACTCCATGGTATAAAGATTATCTGTAAATTACACGCTCCTTGCCTCTCACCTCAAACTCCTCCCTTCCAGGCCAAAACAGTGACACAGAGTTGAAACAGAAACAAGTGACACTGAAAAAAGAAAAACCGATGGCATAAGATAAATACAGTAAAAGGACAGACATGCAGAAAAAAAATCACAATATCATAATTTATTCAATAAAAAGCACAGGTTTTGTTATCAATCCCAAGTTTTATTTTTGATGCCAAACTATTCTGTAAGTGTTCTGCCCCCATATGCTTCCAGCTCCAGTGGTCACTTGTATTCAGTGAAAAAGCTCTGAAAAATTCATTGTATTCCAGACAGACAAAGAGTGGCAGCTGCTGAGCATAAAGGAGTAGCTAAAGAGCTAAAGTTGAAATCAATACAGCGTGACAGGTAGAGTGAATATTGGACTTACATCAATCAGGAGGTCAGAGACTATAAATAAATGCTGTGGTTAGTTACCATACTGCCCATAACAATGTCATCAGGTGAAAAAATGGCAGTGATGTGCTTACAGGTTGTTTCAAAGCAGCCAAGTGGCCAAAAAGAACCAATGAATGTTGTTTGAATGCGTCCTGCACCGTAGTAAACGTTTTCACCTGTAGATGTCGATGCTTTTCTCTTTTTGAGTTCCTTTCGTTTGCTTTTTGTCGTGCTCTGAAGCTCAACCTCGGAATGAATGCAACTTGACTTACACTCAATTCCCAGTGTTTTCCTTCACGTGCCAGAAGAACAGCTTGCATTGCACCTGCTGAAAAACAAAGCGGTGTTACCTGGGATAAATCACACTGGATGAGAGACAACGTTTATCTCTGGCAGTGACATTCTTGTGTCCCTCTTCCAATCTTTGCCACCTTCCTCTTTCTTTCCACCACATAACAGCCTCACACCACACACACACACACACACACACACACACACACACACACACAAACACACACACTCCACTGCTGCACTTGAAGTCACCAAAGGTCAATCTCTTTAATCTCAACTGACACAGTCGTTATTGGATTCTCTTCTACACCTCTAATGAATATGGATGCACATACACACACAAGTGAGCGTGTGTACATGTGGGTGTACAAACACACCCCCACACACACACACATACACACACTAATATTGGCTCGTTTCTATCTGTTGATATCGCCTACAGTACATGCAGATGCATCTTGATGCCATTACAGTACCCTTGTGACTTGCAGACCATCAAACAGGAAAATGTGTCCTCACTGATACTTCTGCAGCCGAAATGTTTTATCAAGAGAAATAGCATTCTCAGTCAGATGTAAGGTCGTGATAGCTTTAATTTCACACATGTGTGGGCACAATGGATGTGAGCATGGTGGTGTGCACCGCTGGGAATATGAAATGTATTTGTTTTTATCCTTTTTTTGAGCAGAGCAGAATCTCAAGAGCTGCAGATCGCTCGTAGCCTTCAGTGAGCGATCATGGTCATAATATCAGTCTCATGAGAAACTCTAAAAAAAGAGCTAAGCCTCATTCTTGTTATTAATTGTTATCGTGTTGTGATTAAACAACATGACAGGAACACTTAATGCCAGGAGGAAAAACAACAGTGCTGGCAGTTTGCTCAAGAGTTTAATATAAGTTTTATTACATTTTCCTGAAAGTGATGTCTTGTGGTTGTGGAAATATTGACTGTTCTCTTTAAGCAGCAGAAGTTAAAGTGTCATGATGTTGTTACACCACCAGTCTAAATGATGACATATGGCTGGATGACTGTGGCTTATATTCCATCTCCAGCCAGCAGTCAGCAGTGGTTGGTTTTTAAAGCTGCAGTAGGCAGAAAATATACGAGCCTCCTCTAGAAACTCTCCACTAGAACAAACGAGCACACAGTTCAGATTTAACACTCATTTGTGGCCTTATTCTGAGATTCAAACCTCAGTCTCTTAGGTGAAAGGCCTCCATTTAAACTATTTAACCACCACATCTGACTCCACTCCCACTTAACATGGATGGATATCCCTGTGATCAGCTAAGACCTCACTTCAGCATCAAGCTAAAAACGGAACCAAGATGACGTGCAGAAGTCTAGTTTCCTTTCAGGCCCCTTAAATTACACTATGCTGAAGCTAAGCTAAGCTAAGCTAAGCTAAGATAAGATAAGATAAGATAAGATAAGATAAGATAAGATAAGATAAGATAAGATAAGATACGATTCGATTATAAATATCCTCTTCTCAAACTAACATGAAACATTACATTCAGTATAAAGCATTATTTCTTTACTAAACTTAGAAACTCAACAAAACACCCTGGAAATGTTGCAGCAGCTAGATACAAATAAAGCATACTAAGAAACTAGACAAGCAGTACAACAAGAATAAATCTAAATATATAATAAAGATATGACATGGTGGATAATGTACCCAATTGTGGGACATATAATTGTACTTAAAAGAACGTTAGTATGTAATATTTTGCCCAATGATGCCAAAAAAAAAATACTGCCTACCCCAGCTTTAACCATCCATGGTGATCCTTCCCTAACCTCATCTGAGAAGTAATTTGATGCCTTAAAGTGACTCAAACTGGTTAAAATTAATTGATTTTAAATATTTATGCTTCTCATGGTCTAATTTTGCATCTTAGAACGTTTACCTCAGGATGTTGGGAGTGTCATTAGTGTTGCAGGTAGATTGAAGTATAAATTCAATTTCTGACTGAATGGTGGTGTTATGGAGAAGTCAGAGTGCCGCTAAAGTTATTAGGATTCATGCCCTGTTGACCATTAATGTCTGTATACGATTTCTTAGCAATTCATCCTCTAGTTGTCAGTTTGGGTAAAAACGCTGCGCCAACTGGTGCTGGCCAACGAACAGAGAAAAAAATGGCATTCCTAGAGAAATGACTCAAATGAAATTACTAAAATGATGTTTATATGAATCATTTTTGTATTGGTCATATTGATCACTTTGGAAGTCACTCATCAGCAACCTGGTTTGTCATTTAGGTATGATGACTTGCAGGCACAGAGACATACAGTACCTCTAATATTTTCTCCTTTTCTGTGCAGAAAACTCATTCTTTTGTCTTGGAGGGGAGAATTGATTATTCTTGGATGTGTATCAACGTTGCATACACTCAAACAGAAGGTTGATCTGGGAGATGCAACTCTGAACACCCAAGCTGGCAGTCTTGCAACTTTCTCCCAGCTATAATGGTGTGATGGAGCACCAGCCAATGACAACAGTGAGGCAGTTACTTCATAATTTAATATCCTCCAGGAAGAAGCCAGCTATCTATAGTTAACTGCCGTCCAAATAATGGATGCAATATGAGATTTGGATAAGGTGTTCCAAAATGGCGCCTCCATTCATACAAGTTGATATTGCCGTCTTGGTCCATAATGCACTCACATTAGCATCTTTCTCTGGCTGAATCTGGCTGACTGCCAACGGGCATGAATGAAGCAAGAACATCTTCATACAGCACTTGGTGGCTTTTAAAAAGTGTAACCATTGTCATAAATAATCTGATGCACAGGGAAGGTTCTTCTTGTACAGCTGTTTCTTTTATAATAAGAAAAACTTACAAAATTAAATTAACTACCCAGGGCCCTGATATCAAGAGAACCCTCAGGAAGTTTTGAATAAAGTTCTGTTTGCATCTTACATTATTCAATTATTTTTAAATAGGTGAGAATGGATGTGTTAAAGCCCTGCTGCTCTCACATATGTTTCCTAGGAATGCAATCATTTTTTCTTAATGCATTCATGATTAGACCTCTGCTCAGGTTCAGATCACTCCACACCCCAAAACACTACTGATATACGCTCACCGGCCACTTTATTCGGAACACCAGCAAAATCTAATATAATCTAATACAACAGCTCTGCCACAAATTCTACTTTTACAAAGCTTCTGCGTTTTTATCTGTTGTTGATGCTGTTAAAAATGTGATAATTGTACTTGTATATTTATTACTGAGGTCATAGTTGTGCACTAGTGGATTGCTTTTTAAAGTGTCCTTAATATTTTGTCCACCTCTTTAACATACACCCACTATCACCTCATTAATAAGTTTATTATGTTTATTAATGAGCTTGTTTTTATGACATTTTTGAAAATGCAGAAGCTTTAATTAATTGTACCTAATAAAGTGACTGGTAGGTGTAGAATCATAGACTTCCCCATTTTTCAGCTTTGTCAATAACTGAACTATAATGTAATTAGCTTAGCTTGATGCAGTATTGCTATTAGCTGTATTACTTAATGACTGTATTGTTGTTAGTGCTACTATGCTTCTATGCTGCAGTTCACAATGTGCCAATGCCCAAAGCTACACCTTGATGACCAGTAAAGTGTGATAGCTCCCCTCTCAGGAGTGCATTGTTATAGATGCGTGACATGCAGCAAATAGTCCGACCAGAGAGGATTTGAACCAGGACTAACCACTCGGCCATCAGGTCGCACCATAAGCACATTGTCAAGTCAAGCTGTCAAAATAAAATGTTAATTCACTCCATAAAGATGCCATTAAACATTTCTATGCAGCAGCAGGTAGACCAGTAAAATTATAGGATGGCACCATTTTATTTTTCTCCCTCTCAGCCTCTGTGGCTCCCAGTCTTTCCACTGTGAGTCATGATGGTGTTTCCTAATGAGGTTTAGCTGTTTAGAAACCTCCCATTTACAGTGCAAATTATAGTGAGCTAAAATTAAACCTCTGCCTCTTCAGCCCCATTTTCAAAACCTTCAGGCTGATAAATAATTGAGTTTGGTGCTTATGCCATGACATCTGTTATTCATGATATACTATTAAAAAAAAGGCCTTATTAGTGTTTTACTGAATGCACAAGCACCTTTTATCTGTGCTTTTGTTAGCATGTTTTACAATTCCATTTAAGTGGGACAGACAATGTAGGGTGCTCTCATTTGTTGCTATACCATGTATGTATGTATGCTAAAATAAGGGGCTGACCCGAGGAGTTTTTTTATAAGGGTTGTACATTATATGAATATTTCAGAAGGATGACTGTTATTTTCTACTTGGGCAGCTGTGTAGAAACAGAGGCAAAGAATGAAAGAGTGAAATTTGCAAATTTTCTTTCTCACACAGTGCATCTGGAGGGAAACCACCTTTAAGCTGTTTGACTGTGCACTTGGCCTGTCAGCACACAGCTGGGAGTGAATCTCTGCAGAACTGAGGAGGATCTCGGCAACAGAGAGAAGACCCAGGTAACTACTACAATCTAACATAACAGAGAATAAAACCTTCTAACATAACAGAAAAGCCTACAATAACTGTCTCAAAGCAAGTCTCTCTCTTTTTACTTGCACTTGAACTTTAAGGGATTTAACCAAAACAACTGTACCTCTGCTGGGAAGGGAAATAAATCACAGTTTCTTGTCTTGCAGATGTTACAACTTTTATCAGCCCTACTTGCAATAAAAAAAGAGTGATTTTTTTCTCTCAAAATCTGGCAAAAACTGCAAATGCAGTGTGATATTTTACATTTAAATATTTTAAAATAAGTGTGAAAACAAGATAAAATAACTTGTAAGCTTATCTTTTTCCAAGTGTGTCCAAGACATCACGAGGAATGAAGGTTGTGTAGATATTTCATTCGGTATCCTCACAGCTTAATTTTAGTATTGCTGATTAAATAATTCTTGCTGCCCTCTGTGAAACTCCTCGCAGTGTTTTGCTCTAACTTCTGATTACATCAGATTTCACATTTCTGCTGGGTCACATCATTTTTATTAGCAAAGAGGGGAGACGGGTCAGGGGGCAAAAGAAAATGTGTTGAAGAATAATTGGAATGAGTGTGTGTCTGTGTGTGTAATCTGTTCATTTACATATAGAACAGGATATGCAAATGACAGCTGTGACATCACGAATGTATCTTGAGTGCTAGTTCATCTCTAGCAGCACCTGAGCCTTACAGCAGAGTGTTATTTTATTCAAAATGACAGTCACACAATCTGCAAAGGATCCAATTGTAATGAACATCTTCCAAACAGCAGGGTTTGTAGGCTGTTTCCAGAATACAGTGGTTAGTATCTACCAAAGGTGGTCCAAGAAAGAACAACAGGTGAACTGACAACAGGGCCATGGCTGCCCAAAGCTCACTGGTCCACATGGGGACCCAAAGCTGATCCTACAGAAGAGCTTCTATAGCACAAATTGGTGAAAATCTTAATCAGGTATCACAATACAATGTGCATAGCATTTTCCTGTGTATATGGGGCAGCGTGGCTTTACACGGAGTTCCCATGCTGCTGTCCACTGCACAAAGACCCTACATTTGGCCTGTGATTGTCAGGACTGGACCATCCATGGAGGGACGACCAGATAGCTGAGTGGTTGGGGCAGCGCAGACCACATGAGCGATAATGCCCCCAGCAGCGAGTCTCCACATCGAATCCAGCCATCCGGATCATTTGCTGTCGTGTCATCCCCTGTACTTCCTGTCTCTCTCCACTATCTCTCTTTCAGTAAAGGCACAAAAATGCCCAGAAGGAAATATTAAAAAAAAAAAATTTAAAACGGAACTGGACCATGGAACAGTGGAAAAGGGCAGCCTAGGGAACAGATGGCAGCAGGATGCATTATGGGAAGAAGAGGTAGTGTGATGCTCTGGGTAATGCTCTGTTGGGAAACCTTTGGTTCTAATATTCATGTGCTTGTTATGTAGCATCTATACCTTAGCATTGTTTCAGACCACGTACACCACTTCATAGCAATAGTATAACTGGAGGACAGTGGCCTCTTCCAGCAGAACAATGCCACACTGCAGACACTGTTCAGTAATGGTTTGAAGAACATGACAAAAGGAGTCAGGGTGATGATTTGGCCTTGGATTTCTCCAGAAGACCTTAAAGGATCTGCTGCTAATGTCTTACCCCTTCGGAGGTGTTGTGGAGTCAGTACCTCGACAGGTTGGAGCTGTTTTGGCACCACAAAAAAAAAAACAACACTGTTTCAGGTACATGGTTTGAATATTGTGGCTGACTGTTGTAAATAATCTCCATGGTGAGGAAAAATAAGGAGTAAAAGTTTAAAATAGATTTACATGTTAGTGTTCCTGATTTGTATTTTTTTTTTTTTTATTAATCTTAAAACTGCATCTCAAAGTATTATTACTGGAAATACAAAACTGAGTGCTGATTAGAAAATGTTGCCAGCGAAACACCATCATCCTAACATTGTTCCACTTTTGTTAAACTGTTTAATTAAGTTAATTAATTGATTTCATATTTATTTATTTTCAATATCAAGTCCAAATGTAGTTGTACCACAAACATTCTATCCAAAAAATACTCATTAGGCAAAGTTTTATTATCTCATTTAGCCAAAATAAGATGCAAATAAGGTTAAGAGTGCAACTAACAATTATTTATTATTTTGTCGAAAAACTGACTTATCATTTGGTCTATTAAATGTCGCAAAATATTGAAAAACACTCATCAGAAGATCCCAGAGTCCCAGTTTTTATCTTCAAATGTCTTGTTTTGGTCAATAAATGTTCCAAAAACCTAAACATATTAAGTGTAGTGTGATAAAAGATGGAAACATCCAGAAAAGATCACAATTTGTGAAGCTGCAATCCGAGCATTTTTACCATTTTTGTTTTTAAAATAACTTAGAGGACTAATCAACCACTAAATTACTAGATTACTAAGTTACTGATTATTTGTCTGTTTATCAGTGATGATGTGGAGGACATTTGTGGTTGTTTGAGGTTTAGTTTTATTGTTAATTTTTGTTTATCTGATGCTTTTTAAATTCAAACTGATACAAATAAATCAACAAAACCGCACTTCTTATGCAAGCTAATAAGGCTGAACTCTACACACATTATTGCAGACTATGCATTCACGATAATAACAATAATGTCATCTATTCACTTAGGATATGCAATAATCATCCGTACTGTACAGTTAAATGCCATCACACATGGGGAGTTAATTTTCCAGTTTATTAAATGCTGCCATAAGATAAGACACCAAATGTGATAGCAATGTCTGTGGTAAATGAATACAAGTAGTGCAAATTATAACCTTGGAAATTATAACCTTGCTGTGTTAAAATGTCTGGACAACATCTGCCGATTCTATTAACAGTCTCCAAACCTCTTCACCTCTGACTCTAAAGATGATTCTCTTTATGTAACTTTTTCCATGTGCGTTTGGAAATTCTGATTCCTGGAGCTTGGCTAAAAAGTTGAAATGGAGCCCTGTGGCCCTGACCTGCTCTGTTTCTGCAGCGAGACATCAACTGCCACAAAAAAGGGACTGTTTTCATCTAAGAATAGCCTGTTGTCATCGTTCATCCAACAGGCGTCAACTCACGTCTAAACCCTGGTGTATTTAACTGTGTCAGAAGCACAAAGTTGTGAATTCTCTACTAGCTGCTCTGCTCTGGTAGCAGCGGTAGTTTTTTACAATTACCAGGTGGTTTAGAGAACAGAGAAAAACACAATAAAACACACATTTGACTGGTGGCCTTCTGTCAGGTGTCAATGTATGTGAGTGCACGTGAATGAGTGTTTGCATACACTTAAACAGTCAGATATGTTAATATAAACTGGTGAATGTGGTTACATTCAGATAGAAGACAAAGAGGAATGAGATACAGATAGATAGATGGAGAAAATTCATCTAAACCTGACACACATAGTCATCATAAAAAGGATCTTATAATTATGTGTTCTGTCACTCCTGAATGTGTCTTATTAGTAACTACATGCTCAGGAAACATCAAAAACTGAGAATAGTTTGGGAATCACAAATAAAAACCTGTTTAGAATATGATCAGCAGTAATTTATTGCTGCAAAAATATTCCTACTTAGACCCTAAATCTGCACTTGTTTATTTGGGCAACATCCCAGATTGTGTGGGAAATACTTATTAGACAAATTAAGCAGCTTAACAAAACATTGAAACTATAAAGTTAAACAATTCTGAGAACAGAATGAGTGGACAGAGTGAATGCTTGGTTAGTAAGCCGAGAAGATAAGGAACATGCTATTGGTGCAAGGTGAGGACGGGTATCCTTGTGGTCACTGTGGCTACGTAGCTTTGACTCATCACTCATGAATAAAAAAACAAAATAAATTGATATTTTCAACAAGAACTCCATGTACAGTAAAGCCTGGGGGGCTAATATGCTAAAACTGTATTTAAACGCAAAATGTCATCTATAATTCACATTTGTGTGTGGGCGGATGTAAAGGGAAAACATTTGAAACGGAGCGTTGCGGCAAACAAAATGTAAATAATGGTTTTGATTGCTTTTGCCAAAAAGCAAACAGCTATGAAACATCTCAAATAATGCAAATGATTTGAAAACTGCATAAATTATTATCTTTTTTTATGCCAAAAGGGCAGAGCCTCGGAATGTTTTCGAACTAGAATATGCAGTCCAAAAAGGCTCGCTTTCCTCTATGTTCTGCACTCCTCTTTACCATCACACCCACACGCACTAACATTCGTACTGCCCACTCTTTTAGTATTCAGCGTTTAGTCATTTACAGGAATC
Organism: Chromis chromis; assembly: GCA_900302755.1. Lineage (NCBI taxonomy): Eukaryota > Metazoa > Chordata > Actinopteri > Pomacentridae > Chromis > Chromis chromis. The sequence goes on from OMNN01023881.1 coordinate 16,852, forward strand.
TGCAGGTTAATGTTGAAAGAATATCAACTGCAAAATTAAGTGAGGTCACAGGTCAGAAGTACAAAGAAAATGAAAAATACCGAGGTGGTATGACAAGCCCTTTAATCTGTCATCTTACACAATCCTAATTAGGCAGCGAATCCTCAAATTCAAACAGTTTGTCCTGTCTTACATCATGGAGCACCAATACTGTGTGTCTGCTGCAATCACAGCTTTAACAATGAATCCTTTCCCCTGCTTTCTCCCTTGGATGCTACATCAAAGAGCAGCGATACATGAATGAAGGGGGTGTGACAGCAGCTCTGTGGTGAAGACCCTCATTAGAGGCCTGAGTGGCTGTTGAGCCAGCAGATGCTGAGGGGACACCTCTCCGGCCCCTTCAAGCCTCTTTAGACTCTCCTTAACACACATTCTGCACACACACACACACACACACACCGTACAGGAATTTGCCTGTCTCACCTAGAGCTGTCAGTTTGATGTGCCAAACACAGATTCACTCCCCTTTATTTGGAAGAGAGCTACTAGCGGTGCTTTACGATGCAAATTCCACCGTGTCTTTTTATGTGGAACCTTGCTAACACGCCTGTCATGTCATGCTTTCCAGAAGGGCTGCTTTAAATGCTGCACTCTCAAAGCTATGGTCAGGATCAATGGCGCTGCTGCTCTTAACCCGGAGTTAATATTTCATAGGTGGAGAAACTCTAAGTCAAGCTGGTTGCTCCCAAAGCAGCCCATCCTCGCTCAGGTGGACTCATGATAGAGAATTATTTAGATGTGAATAGAAAGCAATGTCTGCGTAGGAGAGGGAGGAGGCACTGAAATAGCACCTCTGCTCTTTTGTGTGGTTTTATTGCTGAGCTATGGTCAGATATTGCATCATGTGTTTTCTCTGGAGCGTAATAATTTTGAATAAAGTTCGGGCAGTGTCAAAGGAAGAACATTTAGGTTTTGGCCAGTCTGGCACACACATTCCTCATGTGCTGTAAAATCCAGTTCATCCCCAGTAAACGACTAGTTTATCAACAGTCATCTCGCTCTTTTATTATTTATGATGAGGGACACAGCTCGTGCTGGTAGACGGTGGCAATGTTGTTTCTGCGCCATTCGCTTAGAACGAAACATTGCGCGTTGATAAGGCCTGCAAGAACACAGCGATGTCCTCTGATGTCCTCTACGCTCACCCAGCTCTCTGAGAACACAAGTATATCTCCTTATCACAATTAGTGCACAATTCCAGTGTAAGCACAGGAATATAAGCTCACACACACAAATATACACACTAAACACTGTTCCAAAATCAAATCAATGAGCTCATCCATTAACAATACAAAAAAAAAGAGCACAATTTCTGGTTTGCTATTTTTCTCTCGGATATGTTGCTTTCTAGTCCACACAGATTTTCATAAAAAGTCATTTCTGTGTGCCCAATACTGTTAGGATGACGGATGTCTGAGTATCAAATCGGGGATGTCACCTGAGGAGTAGCGTGAGCTGTCCAGCATCTTGATATGAGAATTTGTTTCAGATATCACATCTCATCTGTTTTTCAATTTACAGCGATGCATCTGAATGTGATTCAGTGCAATTTGCATTTTAGATGCCTTTCCGTGCTGACAGGAGGGAGATCATAATCTGTTTCTTCTTCACTGCAACCTCTGCTACCCCATGCTGTAACATCATAATGTTATTTTGAAAGCCGGTACACAGAAGATGGGAAGCACAAAGTGTGGATGACATGACTGATGAACGCAAACATAAAATTCCAGTGTGTTTTATGATGGTCTGTGGGTGCTGGCAATGTTTTATGTTGACTACTGAAGAAGGTATAACTTGGCGGGATGTTTGTAAGTTATATATCTTTGTAACATCCAGGCTTTGGAGTTTTGTTTTGTCTTCTTATGAGCTCCATATACTTCCAGATTTTTAAAAGTGACTGCACCAAATCCCCCAAATGTTTCACCTTAACAAATGTAGTTTATATAACATTCCCAAGCTTAGCTGTTTTAAATCTTATGTATTAAAAGTTTGGATGTAGTAGTGTGGAGTCTATAGTTCTGTGGCCATTATACACAGAAACAGCCTCACACAGTAGATTTTCAAGCCACTGTGATGAGTTTGGGATATTGTGCGCTCTCTTTTTCCAGAAGAAGGCAACAAAATGGGATGTGGAATAAATCTTTAATCCTCCGTCATTTTTAGCCTCAGTAATTTGCCATCTCGTGTGTGTATGAGATGATTTGAGGACACGCTGATCAGACATTCATTCCTTTCATATCCTTGAGTCCTTGAGGCAGACAGGAAGTAGTGCACAAACTCTGCTGCCAGTGAGTGCAGGTCATTCTTGGTGAGAGCAGACAGGTGTTTGGGTTCTACTTTAACCTCATCTGTAATGCATTTGGCCTGTGGGACCGACGATACTCAGACAGAATCTATTTAGAGAACTAGCAGCAGGACCAACGCTTATTTTGATAGCAAAAAAATTAGAACTATGAAAGCCTGTGTAGTACTTGATTGAGCCGAAGAAAGTAGCACTACTCAAGTAAAAGTACTATTGCTTTAAAGAAAGTCTAATAATCAAATAAAAGTAGAGTTACTGGAGTAAAAATGTACAGTGTAAACTGTATAAATCAGTTAAAATGTACTCCAACAAACAGTACCGAGTTACATTTTTAAGGTGAACGTGTATGTTATGTTATAGGATAGAACTTTTTTAATTAAAGAGCACCTTTGGGCTACAAAGTCAAGTCATTTGAATAGTGAAAGCAAGTCATAGGGTACCACCAATCAATGAATTTGAGTTTGTTGTGTGTTTATGATCAACAATATTAGTTCTGTAAATATTAAACAGATTTTAATTTAATTTCTCCCATGCACCAACCAGAGACTCAGCAGAGCAACTAGAACTGGTTTGTAATGCAGCACTAGTAATCTAAGGAGCTGCTGAGCAGAGTGAGAGTTGAGACACGGAGTTAATGGTGGGTGTGGAGGAGAGAAATGTGTTGGGAAATGTCCAAGAAAATGTTTTTATACTGATAGGCTACCAACAAAAATGGGAGTGCAGAAGAAAAGAGCAGCCTAAGTTCACCTGCTAGACAAAAGTTTAAGGACTTACATATGCACTCATGGTGTCCCTCACATGTATCCACACCATGGATGCATTAAGCAGAGCTAGATTACAAGACGGCGCCTCATTCATTCGACTGAATGTTGCTCTGTGGCTCATACACTGGAAAAGTTTTCCAAGCTTCGATCGGCCAGGAGGAACCTAGATGTTCTGCACGCTTCTGCAAATAGGGGGCCCATAGAGCAGTGAGCGTAACTGGGCAAACTGATTCTATTTATCATCAGAATTTGATCTATTCAGTCAAATACCATTTGGAAAGCCAAGAAGCACCATATGATTGATTTGTTTGATCCTAGGAGTCAAGTGAGCTGGTTCAGTTGGTGAAAATTTAGGTTGAGCTTGTTTATGTGCTCTGTGGGCCCGAAATTGCAGAATCATGCAGAATATCCAGAGGAGGAACCTTGAAAACTTTTTCAGCTTAAGCACCACTTACAAACTTTTATTTTGAATGAATGAGGAGCCATCTTGTCGTCCAGAATCCAGTTCTCACACAGAAATTACAATCTATCTTCACCCCACCCACTGCATAGTTGTTTTTTAAATGCTAAAAAAGTGGGCAAGTGGCTCACAATGAGGGCGGGCGTAGATGTGTGAGGCAGGAGTTGCTCAGTGACATCTCCAGGCCAGAGAAAAATGGAGAGCGAAACAGAATCTGCCACTCCTGTGCCACAAAGGGGCATTATTGTGGTGGAGAACCGTGGTGGTCCCGTGCCGCATCAATTCGAGCCGGTGGTTCCAGCCCAAAACCTGGGGTCTCGTAACCGAGGCGATGTAAGTGCAAAAGAGAATGGGGGGCAGCCTGAATGGTAATGTAATAGTAGTAGTTAAATGGAGGGTAGAATGAGGGTCTAAAGGGAAAGAATCAAGTCTGATGGTGCTTTTACAGTTGAGTCTGAACTACTGCACCAAAACTGAAAAATACTAGGTAGAGGGTTAGCAAACGAAAGATAAATTACTGTACAACCAAATCCCCCTCCCTCCAATTCTTTGTTGAGAACTTGTGTTAAAGATGCCCTCTCGCTTTACTGATCAGAGGTTTAGCAAAAAAATAACATAAACTCCTATGAATGTTGAGTCTCAATCACAATATAGTACAAAATCACACAAAATCCCACTCAAGGAATTAATAAAAATGTATATATTTTAGTTTACAGCTCCAAAAAGACGTTTGCGTGTGCAGTACCACTTTAACCAGATACCATCCATCCATCCATTATCTATACACCGCTTAATCCTCTGTAGGGTCGCGGGGGGCTGGAGCCTATCCCAGCCGACTCGAGCGAAGGCAGGGGACACCCTGGACCAGTCCTTTCACCAGATACCTTTTTTTTTTCTTTTTTTTTATAAACTAGGCTACTGATCTGTTTTGGTGTATTTTTCCCCCTCTAAAACTCAATTAAAGAAACTTCAGCTCTCATGATTTAAAGCTGAGTTATAAGAGATCGAAAAATTAAAATAAAACTAATGATAAATTACAGTACAGTATAGCCAAACCCTCCTCCCTCCAGTTCTTTGTTGAGAACCCGTGATCAAGATGCTCCCTCGCTTTGTCATGGTTTTCCCTCAAAGTATAATTTAAATTTATGATTGCTCATTGGTCGAACGCCATTATTTCACTCAGAAAGAGATATAGAAATCCACTGCAAAAGTTTTTCAATAAAAGTTTTACGATGAAAGATGAGTCCAATAAAAAGCAATAACACTAGCACATCCTCATTAAAAAGTACTTTGTCATATTTCAGCTCCAACGGCAACCTAGGACTTGGAGACTTTTATTAACCCATTAGCATGCTAATTACTCCAGACGAATAACAACAGCAGAGATGGGTGCTCAACCCCACCAGGTCATTTTAGTAGGAAAAGGAATGTGTTTTGAATGGTGAGACACATTTTCATGGCCCATTTCTCATTCGGAGAGATCGTGGCAAATATTGTTCAGCTCACTGCTGAAAAATGATATTGTCAGTGTAATGAGGGAGACACATTAAGCAATCCGGGCTTTACTGTTTGCAAACAAGCATCATTCATAATCAATACCCGCAACTATGAAAGGTGATCCTCCGAGCTTTTTCTCAGAAGCCCAATTGATTTTTATTTTGTCTTTTGTCTAAGGTTGTATGAATTCAGTTTAGTGCTATACACTGTGTTTGGTAGTAGTTGTTTTTTTTATTTTATTTGACCCACAATACTCTAAAATAGCTAGAGGCTTTTTCTTCCCAGTTTCAAAAGCCTATATTGCTGCTTGAAAGGTGTTTATGAGAAATCACAGGGGCGGAGGAAGGAGCAGTAAGGATGGCGCAACACTGGGGGTTGGGAAGAAGCTGCTCGGACCAGTAGGTGATGGGTTATCCTATAAGACGAGATGAAAGACATGACTTTTGGTCATGTACAGGAACACACCACGGACCCATATGGGACTGTATGCGTGCGTTACTGTGTGTGTTCGTATTATCCACAGACAGAAAGACAAAGAGGGGGAGTTTAATGGAGTGTCCCAGGGCGAGGCTCCGTTGTTCCCCCTCATCAAGCACGCTGGCAGTGCTTTAGCCCCATAATGGCTACCGTGTGCCCTGAGCCAACACACGCTCCACAGTTTCCCCCTCACTCATTGCTCATTCTTATAGGCCAGGTGCAACCACAACCGTACTAGGGGCGGGAGGTTGAGAGGATGCACTACATTAAGAAGAAGAGGAAAAAAAACATGCAAGAAGCAAAAGAGAAGGGAAGAGGACAAGGGAGAAGCCAGAGGAAGGGTGAGCCATGAGGGCAGGATGTGTTTATGAGGTGATTATGGAAAGAATCACATAACGGTGCAGAAATAAGCGGCCGCCGGCCTCTAAGAGGGCAACACTCACTCTTGTTAACGTGCCCATCTGGATCGAGTCGTGCACGTCGTCAAACACACGTGCAGACACTCATGTGTGCGCTGAGGAACATCTCTGACAAGCAGCCATTCAGAGGAGAGGAGTGATATTTGACCGAGTGGAAGAACAGTCTGGGTCAGCTGAATCTCTCTGCCATACATCACTGGCAGAAACCATTACAGACAATCATAACAGTGTCATTCAACGCTCACGAGGAGGACATAAAAACAAAGCTGAATGTTCTGCCAAACTGCTGTCTCACACACTGTCTGTCTGTATGTTTCCATATGTGGCCACTGTTTTATCCTCTCCATCTTTAGTTGATTTGCAAAGCTATTTTTATGATTTTTTTTAAGCAATGAAAGCTGTTATTACATCTATCAATCACATATGTGTTTGTCAGAGGAATCTCAGGTATGAGAGTTACTGGTCAACCCCTTAATACAGCAATGCAGCTGAGCTTTTTTCTTGGTCTCTACTGCCCCCTAATGATTGTAAACACACATTCTGATTCCAGTTTAGTAGGAAAGGTTAACCCAGTATGTGGACACTATGAAAATCAATGGCTTTTTAAAAACAGGCATTCTGAGATAGCAATGCAGTCCATCTTTTTCTACCCAAAAGAGTTTTTTTGGAAGCTTCAGTTCAGTAAAATGCAGTGCTGACACAATACAAAGATTTATAAGAAAAGGGCATGACTGGTTCTTAAATGTGGTATATCTAAATTAGCTATAATGGCAGAATCGGTGACACTGTACGTACCGACTGACGTCATTTCCTATCGCCCACTGTCGGGGGAAATCATCTCACTAAGCCTGCTGTTTCCAACTTATCGGTCCCACCAATCACTAAGTGTCATGCGGAATGAATAAGGTGATAATGAAAGATATCTGATGCCGAGCTGTTTATTAAACAGGAGATGACAGTGACATTTAACACTCTCCCTGTTTTACTCTCTGGTCTGGTCAGCTCTGATGGAAGAAAAGAAAAATAATTGCTTTATTGCAGAAGAATTAAGTTTTGTTTGCCACTGTGTGTCATTTTACAGAACAGCGCTATACACACTATTCCATCAACACATGAGGACATCTCTTCTATATGTAAATGAATAGTAAATGAGGACGTGCCTTTTTAATATGTAAGCATTACAATGGTGGAAAAAGTGTGTGATTGCAAAGGAAGAAAGACTCCAACAAGCACTGAACAAACTGCATTTAACAGTTTTGACAGTTTTTAACAGATTCAGATGGAAAATGGTTGAAAAATTAGGTGCAGGGTAAAATTTTCAAAGTGATCCCAGCTGTGTAGACTGATTCTCATCTGGTCAGACTTTTCTCTTCTCTCCGGCAGTTCCTAATGGTGCTCATTTGAACAGATACAGAATAGTCCTCACCCTCTCTCTACCTCACAGACCAGCTCCCTTTTATTTTGTTCTGTCTCCCGATAGGCTTCGTTGTCTCCCGAGCAGATAAGAAGTCCATTATGAGCTCCCTGTAAAATTTACAAGTGACCATCGTCAAACTCAAGGTCTTGTGTGCTATGTTTTTTTCTCTTTTTCTCTTTCTCTCTCCACACACACACCTATCAGTTTGAGAGTGTATTTTTTTGTTGCTTCTCTCTTTAGAAACATCTTATCAGGCCCTGATAGTTCAGATTAATGATCAGCCAGAGCACAAAGACACACAAAGACAGAACCATTTACAAAAGTCCACTTTTAAAGCAGACGCTATTCAAAAACACCATTTATTATTGCAGCCTTTTTCACTAATATCTAATCTCCATTAAGAAAGAAAGAGTACCTTTTCAGACCCGATTACAATTCCTCACTCTGAGGTACTTTCTGTTCAATACCATCTTTCACACAATGTGGGCTTTAGTAAAGCTTTGAAGCAGGTCATATGATTAAATCTGTGCCATTTTCTCTCGTAGTCAAACACTAGGAACAAGTTATCACTCAGGCAGTTCTGATAAAATTGAAAATATTTGTGTAACTCAAAATATCGAGGTATACTAGGTGCGTTTCTGGATTCTGAATTCCAAGTCACACTTTTCGTTGTGGGGCTGCTTTACTAATCTTATTCTCTACTCTCTGTCCCTTTTTTTATTTACCATATTGGTCCGTGTCATGGTATAATCCTGATAATCTCACTGTAGGTTGTTGAGCCAACAGAGCTGCATGTAAGCTGTGGGGAGGGAAGGACTGAGCCGCCCAGCAGCAGCAGCAGTGGCACCGTGTGGTATAATCATTTCCTCCTGCTCTATAGGCTCCTACATTCCTGGGGTTCACCCGTCTGCCTTTGCCAGACACGCGTGTAAATGCATGTTGCATATGTGCATGCGAGGGGAATACACACACAAGCAGATGCACACATGCTGGAAACTCATTTATGCACAAACACTGACGGCTGTGCACTTCATACACAAATCTGTCTGCAGGAATAAGTCATAAATAAGCATAAATATAGACACACACACACACACACAAATATCTTTCTACTACAGCAACTACTACTGCTGGTGTTTGCCAAGACCCACCAAGTGAGGCACGGATATAACACATCCTTTGTGTAGCTGATTCATACCCCAAAACCACACATAACAGGTCTCCAACCACCTGCTTTTGCATCATATACGTTTGCTCCTATCAGTGTTGAAGCTCCCTTTTGGTGAGTTGGCGCCAGTCAACAGTGCCCTCTTCTGGCATATATGTCTTATTACATGATTATAAAACTACTTTCATTACACTTTGCAGCCACAATCTATAATTACTCCTCTAAGATGTTAGAGGAGTATATAAGTTAGTATATAATTACTATTCATTCTATTCTATTCTATTCTATTCTATTCTATGCATTACTTCATATAAGCTGGAAAACTGTGGAATCCCAAGTATACTACAACAATTTGTCTTTGAAATTTATTATTTATGGTAGAAGTGTCTCAAAACTGAGTATAAACTGTTTGATCTCCTTTAGTGACTGATTGCTGATCGAACACCCAACATTTTCAGGTGTCATATCAGATATATGACTCAATTTCTATCATGTTTAGATTTTTGTAGACCTAGAATAAATGTTCCTGTTGGGCTAGACTAAAGCGCTAAAACCGAGGGACCAAAATTACAGCAGTAGAGAAGATGTAAGATGTGTCACAACCTTGCCAAAATAGTTGTTTGTCCCTGTATTTTGAAATACAGCAAACAATCAGTCTTGTCTTCTTTAATGGAAAACAGTCCCACAGTCAATACATTTCTCGAAAATAGGTGTCAAATCACCACAGCTGTCCAGGGTGACATGAGAAAAGGTTACAGTGACCATGCCTAAAGCTCTCATTAAGAAAGGCCTAAATGATTAAACAGAAAATATCAAGCACAGGAGACAAATATAAAAATCAATTTTTACTTTTATTTTAAGGATTGACTCAAAGAGAAAGGCTTTGACAACATGTGATTTATTATTCCAAGAAATGACAAAATGGTAGCAAAACATTCTTTTATAAAACAGATTTGCAGAGTATCGAATATTTGAAACCTTACAAAGCGCAGGCTCAGTTCAGGAAAGATGTTGAAGTGTTAACCACAAGAAAAGCACTCTGAAGGAGTGACAGTAGAGTCCTTTTCACTTGGATGTGACACTTTTTGACCCACGGGTGCAGCAGGCATTACATTGAGGCCTTTTTGGCTGAAATCAAAAAGGCTTCTTTCAAAGTATGTTATTTATTATGAGAAAAAAATAACATTTTACTATTTTATGGCATGTTTTCTGAAAGAACAGGGAATGACACTGGACAAAGGTCTCTAGTCAGATTCAGGCAAGGATATTGGAGTTACATGTTATGCACTTTAGACCTCTGGATTTTAACAAGGTCCCCAAGTGAGACAATTTCACTGAAAAAAAACTCTTACAGCATTTGCACTAAACAAGGACGCAATTACAAGTTAGAAAGAACTATCGTTTTATATTTATGCTGTACGTACTGTTCTGACACATATTTTTGAAGTCAAGATGAAAGTCTATGGTATGATGTCACCTCTCTTGACCTCCAGTGCTTGGCTGCTAGGAATCCTTTAGCAGTCAATGAGTGGCCAACATTTTTTTTTACAGGAAATTATAGCCACAGTAGTTATCCATACATAAAATACTGTAATTATCTGTGATGTCTTTCTACTTGATATTTGAAGAGAGTGTTCCATTAGAGGACATTATCATGAACTGCATGCATAATCCCCAGTCAGTGACTGAATTGTGCTTGCTGACGGTAGTCAGACTTTTTGTACTGTGGCCTCAGCTTGACTCCACCTGCTCCAGCCTTTGACCCTGCTATGCAAACTGAATATCAAAGAGTGATCTCACAGTGACTTTGTATTGTCAACACTCTATGGATGCATCTCAAACACTGTGACACTAACAGCTCAATTATGATCCTAACCATGTAGTCGTAGCTTTACCCAATAAACAATAACGACACAGAAATAAAGCAATATTCTACATGAGAGCATATGAGCTAGAAAAACGCATTAAAAACTGCCCCCTGATGCATATTTAAATAATAGGTGTGCGAACCTGCAAGTGTAAAAAAATAAAGTTACATGCAAATTTGTCTGCACCAGTGATTGCTGAAGTCATCCAAGGTGCTTGCAGGTATATAAAGACATATAAACAAAATGATTATAAAAGTGTTACACGCTCCTTAGCGTGCCCTCGCTCATAATTTTCTATCACACTGACTCAGTAACCTGTTGCAACTCAGCTGGGATTATAAGCTTTGGTAAGGCCTGTTTGTGTGTGTGTGTGTGTGTGTGTGTGTGTGTGTGTGTGTGTGTGTGTGTGTGTGTGTGTGTGTGTGTGTGTGTGTGTGTGTGTGTGTGTGTGTGTGTGTGTGTGTGTTTGTGTGTGTGTACGTGCGTGTG
>OMNN01023882.1:0-26513 GCA_900302755.1 Chromis chromis
CAAGGACTGGTAAAATCTGAATGAAATTATGGCATAAACACTAGAGTATCTTCAAAACACAGTTTTCTGATTCAGTTTTGAAACCTTTATTCTATTTGTAAAAATTAAAAAATGGGTGAGTTTCTACTGCTTTTTTGGCATTTAGACCACATTTGACCAGGTACAGATCTAAAACCATTTATATATAAGGTAAAAACTGGACTAAATTATGACAGAGAAGCTAAAGTATCTTTAAATCACAGGTTCTGATTTATGAAACCCTTATTCTATTTGTGAAAATGCAAAATGAGAGTTTTCTGTTCTTTTTTTTCATCAGGATCACATTAGACCTGGTCCAGATCTAATAACACTATGTATAAACTGGTCCCATTGGAAAATGGGTTTCATACAGCATTAAGCATTTACCTAAAATGTCTGATACTCTATTGCATCATTAAAATGTCTAAATAAAACAAAAATAATACAAACAGAATTGGTTACATTTCCTCTTAACTGCTGAATCAGAAGCTACAAATTGGAAGATACTGTTTAAATAGAGCTAAAATATTTTTTAAAGGGTTTTTATGTGGTCAGCTTAAGATTTCAATAGATCCTCCTTCTTACGCTTTAATCCACCCTCATTTTTATAGATGCTTTATTAATACCTAAACAAATAAGGAGACTGTAGTCCTTTTAGGGGTGCAGCTGTGGTTATTTGCAGTAAAAAGTTGACCAAAAAAGCAGATGAAATAAAATATATACACTGATCAGCCACAGCATCATGACCACTGACAGGTGAAGTGATGCCTGATCCGTGTACTATACTCAATAAAACAAAGGAGTCCTGCTTTACTCAGTGTGGAGCAGCTTTTCATCTCTGCTTTGTGAGATATGTTTGCAAATGCAATTAGTGTCCAAGTTAGAGTCACCATTATTGGACCCAATTCTTCATCATTAGTGTAATTAAAAAATTCTGCTCAATATTGAACTAACCCTCAATAACTTAAAAAAAAGAGCAGTTGTTTGGATTTTTTTTTATAACTTATATTCTAGAACATAATATACAAACCCATATTTAGACATTAAACACTTGAGCCAAAATGAAAAGTAAAGCAATAAGTTCTTTTTATTATACTACTATATGACAGCATATTACAAAAACAAAAGCTTTTTTTTTTTTTCACAGTTAAATAAAAACAGCAAACAAAGGTTAACCACAGCAGGCATTACAGTGGGGCAAAGTGTTTTGAGTTGGTGTCAAGTCTTTAGTGAAAGTTGGACAATTTCTTCAGAGAACCGACTTCTGTATTATTCGCAATAATTTCTCCAAATCAAGCAAACCGCTTTCATGGTCCCTTGCCAAAACGTGCTTTAAAGACTCAGGGCTCATTCATGAAGCATTTTGATCGCCCCCTTGTTGATGCTTCTACGTCATTCTGTGCTCTGACAGTAATTCAGTAAAGCAAGTTCAAACTTTACATCAAGACTTGAACACCTCAGAGGGGCATATAAGTTACAGTAGCCGATGAATTTCAACCATTCATTCACAAACACGGTTGTAAACACGGTTGTTCCAGGAAAGGCAATGGTTTGGTGACACTTGTGTTGACTTTCTTTATTCCATTATAATGCCTCTTTTTATAACATATGTAACATCTACCAAAGGACCCTGTTCCTTAACTTTTAACAAAAACAACAAATTCCCAAAAATAACTTTGGTGTACCTTTTGAAGACAACAAAAAATGTTCTCAGTGGGAGTTTAACCTGGAGAAGGAATTCAAAAACCAGGACTTGGTGGACTGTAAACTAAGGAGCAGCACTCAGAAAGCACACTTAAGAACACTTTCCTGTGGCCTAAAACAGGCAAGTACTGATTTGAGTAAATCATAGTTAACTTCAATAAGTAGTAGAAAAAGACATGTTACTGTATTGCTGAACTTGAACAACTTCCACATCAGCAGCTGCTTATGCAGATTAACTATCCAGACTCCATAACGCAGGAGTCAGGATTGAAATGCACTTTGAATCCTGCTCTCGTACCGACTATGCAAAACAGATTTATCCCATTTTATGTACCAAATGAATTTTGTGCTCTTGCAGTTGCTTTAACTTGCATTGGTTTGGCTGTTTCTTCAGAACGGAATAAGTTACATCTCAGATTTTTTTTAAATAATTTGTCAAAAACTAAATCTAAAAATATACTTCCCCTTTTTTCTCCATAAAAACTACACTGAAAAGTTCCACCCAGATCCCTTAGTCAGACAGTACTTCCACTTTCCAGAATCATCCCGCCCAGTTTTCTCCCAATGGCAGCCGCTGTCATAACCGAAGAGTAAATATGTTAAGTGAGAGTGTAAAGCTGCCCGACAGTCGCATCTGGAAGCGAGTCCCACTGCGCTGTGGCGATTACATGGACATGTGTTCAGGAAGCACGTAGGAGATGTCATCCCAGGGGTGGCGGTACAGACCCTGTTTCAGCCTCTTCTGGTCCAGGTAGTGACCTAATGTAACACAGATACAGATTAGAGGTCTTGTTTTATACTTTGACAGTTTGTGTCATGGCTCTTGTTCGAGAGGGACTCACCAATAAAGCCCATACTGCGACCGAGGACAAAGATCCCATTTAGTGCACCGATCTCCACAAACTCATCAGCCTCATCTCTGGAACCAGTTCAACATTCATATGAGAAACAATACAGGGCAGTGTGCTCGCAACAATACAGACAGTGCACTGAATTTCCCACAATGCATCTATGTAAAAAGACATTCTGCAAACACTTAAAGATTTGGAACACACTAATGTAGCTGCAAGCAGATCTAATTGTTCATTAATGCATCTCTCAATAACTATATCTCTCCTATCTGCACTCAGTAGAGGAGGATGGTTTATCAAGAGATCAATAACACTATCGTAAAAACACTTAATTACAGGAAATAACTATTCACATGTTAAGTTGTAATTTGTAATTTAATTTCAAAATATCTGCACCTCTGCTTACACCTGCATTATAGTGTGTTATAAACTTATTAAATGTTTATTTAGTCCTTATAGTTGGAGATTGGGATCATTTTAGAAACTGACCAAACCAAGTTCTCTATGTATTTATTGTAACAGTTTACTAAAATCTTAACTTTTTACAATGGGAAAAACTTAAAAATCTACCACTATTCAACAGTTTCAGTGAGGATTAATCATTTTTGAAGTATGCTTTTACTGGATTGAAATTTACATCTCAGTCACTTTACATCTGATATTCTTACCGTGTGAAGCCACCACATGTCCTAAGCAGGTCCACAAAGGCAACACCGATAAGACCGTCTACGTTGAGGATCAGGTTGGGTTTCTAAAAAACATAAGAGGGCAAAATTAATTTGTCGTTATAAAAACGAACATAAATAACGACCCTTTACACCAGGGGTCTCAAACTGCATTCCTCGAGGGCCCCTATCCAGCATGTTTTAGATGTCTCCCTCTTCCAACACACCTGATTCAAATGATCAGCTCATCATCAAGCTCTGCAGAAGCCTGATAACGATCCTGATCATTTGAATCAGGTGTGTTGGAAGAGGGAGACATCTAAAACATGCTGGATTGTGGCCCTCGAGGAATGCAGTTTGAGACCCCTGCTTTAAGGGATATACTGTGACCTGAAAACGTTCTTGTGTCCATCCAACGACTGTTGCTTTCTAATAACTTTTTGTGGAGTTGCTTGGAGTGTTTTTCTGTTCTCTTGATGTAGTTATAATTAAGTACTGATTGACTCAGTGACTGAACCTTCCAGATACAGGTGTCTTTATACTACAGTCACTTGAGACACATTAACTGCACTTAGATGATCTCTGTTTCACTAAATGTCTGACTTCTAGCACCACCTGTGTTGAATCAGGTGAGTCACTTTAAAGGGGGTGAATACTTATGTAATCACTTATTTTAGATTATTTTTAGTTAATATCCATTACTATGTAGAAATCTGTTTTTCACTTTTACTTTTTGGGAAGAGTCTTTTTTTTTTAAAATAAGGTCTTGTCAAAAAAGCTGTATAAAACACACAAACGCACAATAAAACAGGAAACTTCCAAGGGGGTGAATACTTTATATAGGCACTGCATACTTCTCATATACACACATTCACTGTCAGTCTAAATTAACATGAATGTTGTGGAGGATGTGTGCCACAATGAATGTTGTATTGTTATTATTACTACTATAGATGAACCCAGTGTCTCTACTGGAGACGATAGTGAAGTCATCGGTCCCTCATTGAAGCGCAGCGCTACAAATCCTCCAGAGGATCCGAGCAGCGACCAGCCGATCCAGGAACAACAGAGCGATGCACCTGAGGAGGGAGGAGTCGACCCTGCAGCAGCTTCTGCCATCTCTCTCAGCAAGACACCGATCATGAGGATGAAGACCAAATCTGAACCCAAGAGGATCGCTGTGTCCCTGAAATCAGCAGATGAGGCATCAGAGGGATTTGGAGTTGGTGGAGAGGGAGAGTTGGGAGGAGAGCAGGAGCCCATTGAAGCACCATTAGGGCCAATGACGCCTGTGGAGATGCTGCTGCACGACTCCATGAAGCTCGGTGGAGGCTTCCTGGTCGGCCCACCAGAACAGCAGAGGAAATCATCTCTTTTAAACCCCACTGTTCTGCCTGCTGGTCTGGCACAGGTACATTATTCAGTGTTTAATACACTTTTTGCAGCAGCACAGACATGCAAGCATAAGGATACTATCTTTATCTCTATTTGTGAGAAAAATTAATGCAGATGTTTTCAGACTCAGCAGCAGCTAAAAACTGCTGGGACTTTTTTTTTTTTTTTTTTTTTTACAAAGGGTTACTGTAATGCTACATACAACAGCAGCCCTGCAGCTGATAAATATTCATCGTCTTGTTCAGGAACACTTCAGCTGGACAGCAGCTTGCCAATTACAACTTGGGCATGATTTCATGTTCTGCCACCATGTGGCATCAGCAACCTCGACATTTGTCATTTCCCTCCCTCTCTTTTTCTATTCCAGGTGCTTTCTGCTTTCCAGGCCCAGCACAATACAGCAGCAGCTCAGCCCCAGCTCCTGATTCCCCTCAGCAGCATCCCCTCCTACAGTGCAGCTATGGACACCAACCCTCTGCTGGGCACCACATACAAGAAGTTTCCTTACCCCTCCATGGCTGAGATCAGCAGCCTGGCAGCACAGACACAGTTCACAGAGGAGCAGATTAAGGTACGTGAAAGTGGGCATACATGCTGTGTCAACTTGTTTGCAAGACGTCTTAAAAACCTACTAGCAGATAGGGCTGACATTTTATGACCCAATATTAGCGATGCACCACTATCGATTTCAGGCCCATAACAAAAAACTAATAATTATATGTTTATTTTGAGCAATACTAACTGATATGATATTAACTAACTAATGAAAAGTCCTTTGACTGCATGGTTTAGAAAGGCCCTGTAGCACCATTCATCCTCTCCTTTATCTTCCCTCTGCTGTTGATGTGCAAAGAGCAAAGTTAGGCTCAACTTAATTACCTATAAATCTAGCTAGCATACCCAGCTAGTATTTTTTTTTGGCTTGTTCATAACAATCAGCTGTATTTTTATAGTGCCCTCTATGTCAGTTTAAAACAAACCAGTTGTGGATGAAGAGGGGTGGGCATCAAAAGCTGTCTCCTTTTCCCTGCTGTTCCATGTTTGTTTGTCAACTGGCCAGAATTTCCCATCATGTATTGAGCTTTTTTGTTTTCCTTGACAAATGTTTTGCCTGGACAACTTTGTCACTAAAACAGTGTATTTAATTTACTGTACGTGATTCTGTCAAGCATGTGTCATTGTTTTGTTTGGCTTTTTTAAACCCCTTATGGTCTTGGTATCTATGCATGATCATATCTCTGTGTATATTTTATCAAGCAAAAAGCTACCACAATCTATACATCTCTTTTATAGCAAAAGATTATAGTCTGATATCTTTGATCCATGCCCAGGTGTGGTTCTCAGCCCAGCGACTGAAGCACGGAGTCAGCTGGACTCCAGAGGAAGTGGAGGAGGCCAGGAGGAAACAGTTTAACGGCACGGTGCACACAGTGCCTCAGACCATCACTGTAATACCTGCTCACCAACTGTCAGCTGCTGCTAACGGTTTGCAGTCCATTCTTCAGACCTGCCAGATAGTCGGCCAACCCGGCCTCGTGTTCACACAGGTAGGTAAGAAAAGCTTGCAGGATGTCTGTCAGCTTGCCTCAAAAACTAGTACAATGGGCAGTAAAGAGTGAATCTATGCTAAAATTAATCAAAGAAAACAGCTGCTTGACTCCCTTTTAGCCTTTTATTTCAGTGACCATATTAACATGACCTCATTATGCCACATTGGAAATACATTAGTTTAACCAGCTTTGCTTATAGCCTGGATTCCAGTAACATTGAATTATCTGCTGAGAAACAACATTATGTAGTTCATCTCACACACACAAGCTGTCTTCATGCCATCGCACATTACTTTAAAGATTATATCTTGGGAACTAAGGTTCTGCACCACATGAACACAGAGTGAATAGGTGACTGATTATCCACTTGATTTAAATCATTTTCACTGAACTGGTTGTTCTTATCTCTGTTGGTTTTGGTGGCTGGCCAGAGTCAGATTTTACAAATAAGAGCAGAAGGAAAATGTAACCTTATTAAAAAAGCACAAGTCCAGTGACACAAGTACAAGAAAACATGATAGCAGTTACAAACTTGAAACGCAGTTTGGTTTTATAAATAAAGACTAGAATCACTTTAATAAACTGATTCATCTCTGTCCGTCTGTCTGTTTTCTGACTCTGTGCAGGTTGGACCAGGGGGGAACCTTCCAGTGACCAGTCCCATCACACTGACAGTTGCAGGGTTGCCCAGTCAGTCCCAGAGCTCCAGCAGAGTTCCCTGTCAACCAACCCCAACAAACAGTGAGCTGAAACGGGCTACCACTATCCAGCCTCCCTCTCTTTCTCCACAGGTGGGAGCAATGCTTCAAGCTGATTTGTGCTGTCATGACTGTCAACAAACTAGTTTAGGATTTCTTAACCTCAACTAGTGTAGAAAATTACCTCATGGTGTCTCTTCTAGTTGTGCAAATTGCACACATTGTACATTATGAGCACTTTATCTTTGTCCTCACAGGTATTTGGTACTAACTTTTTCCTTCTCTCTCTAAGGAGAACTCGGCCCTCAGTGCTGACACGTTCAATATGCGACCTAAGAAATCCAAAGAGCAGCTGGCAGAGCTGAAAGCCAGCTACCTGAAAAACCACTTTGTCACTGATGCAGAAATTGCCCGGTTGATGAAACTCACCAACTTGACAAAGGGAGAGATCAAAAAATGGTTCAGTGACACCCGGTACAACCAGCGCAACTCCAAGAACAGCCATGTCATTGTTTTTCATGATGGAGGGGGTAGAGGAGGTGGCAGCTGTAGTAGCACTGCTAGCACCACCATTGTGATTGACTCAAGTGATGACGTGACCCCCACATCTCCCCATCCTCCACGCACTCCTCCTGTGAAGGAGAAGGAGACCCGTACTAAAACGTGGAACCCTTTCCCAGACTTTACTCTGCAGAAGTTTAAGGAGAAGACGCCAGAGCAGCTGGTGGTGCTGGAGGAGAGTTTTGAGAAAGGCAACACCCCATCAGATGAAGAACTGAACCGCCTGAGGACGGAGACTAAACTGACACGGAGGGAGATTGACGCCTGGTTCACTGAGAGACGAAAAATGCCATCTGTCAGTACGTCCTCTCCGGATTCTTCTGAGGGAGGAAAAATGGAAACAGATGGAGCAAAAGCATTAGAAGGAGGAGGAGCAACCTCTTCTTCTCCATCTGCCACATCGTCTCGAAAGGGCAGTCAAACACCTCCCGGGAGTCGCAGTAAGCAGCTGCCCGGCAGCAGCAAGAAAGACCTAAAAGACAAAAGTAAAAAGTCTCCGGAGCAGCTCCACATTCTGAAAAGTGCCTTTGTGCGGACCCAGTGGCCTACAACAGAAGAGTACGATCAGCTGTCTGAGGAGAGCGGCCTTCCTCGGTCCTACATCGTCAGCTGGTTCGGAGACTCTCGCTACTCCTGGAAGAACGGAAACCTGAAATGGTTCTTTCAGTACCAAAGTGGCAGCATTGAAGGACCAAATGGAGGAGGTGGTGGTAAAATGGCCAGCGGCGGCCGTAAAAGACGTGGCAGAAATCGTGGTTGGGGGCGATCCCGAACCAGGAAGCAGCCAAGGAGGTCGGCCTCCAGCGCAGATGTCGACAGGTCACCACTGTCAAAGAAATTCAAGACTGGGAGGGAGATCCTGAAGGAGTACTACCTAAAGTACCAGTTCCTCAACGAGCAAGATCTGGATGAGCTTGTCACCAAGACCAACATGAGCTACGAACAGGTTATTAACATATTTTATTTTTTATTGTGGCACCAGATTTGTATTTGTATTTTTTATTCAAAAAGCTTCATGGGACTAAGGTGATCAGAAATGCTGTTACTGACATGTGTTAGCAGAAGTAATGGCAGTTGGTACGATTTAAGATATCTAAAAGGAACAATATTGATACCTTGGACGATAATTAGGACTAGTCAATATTAAACTGTAGATATCTGAAACTGGAATTATAACTAGTCACAATTTAGCTGTAGATCTCTGCAATTCACACTTATGATGTCATTTTACGATATCTAAAATACCAATTGTGGATAGGTAGAATGACAATGTGGATATCTAAATTTCTGAAGAATTGAATTACAGATATTGGCTATTAAATGTAAAAACAGCTTACCTTATGTGTACATTTACTTCAGTTAGACTTTGTTGGGCTGAAAATAACTACATTTTAAGATATTTAGTTAAAAAGATGTTCAGAATTTTTTCTAAAAACCTATAACAGGTAATATGTGTCTAACTACAATGTAAACTCATCGTAATATCATTCAAACCCAGCAGTTAACAGTCAATAAAAAGTCCACTTCAGAAAATCTTATGGACAAGCGCTGCAGATCATCAGCTATGACTGTAAAAGAACCAAAAAAAATCCTGCACACATTTGGGCTGTTCGTCCTTCATCTGCTAAAAATATAAATTAGTTCCACCCAAATTCCCAGAAATACCACAAAGGACATGACCAACTATCATCCACACACAGTTAAGGTGTTTCTCTCTGTCAACAGGTCAGGGAGTGGTTTGCCGAGGTCCAGCGACGCTTGGACATGGGGTTGGATCCCTTCCAGGAGGCAGCTGTTGGCAGGACGGATGGAGACGAAGGAGCGGAGGAGGATGAAGAGGAGTCGCAGGGAGAGACGTCGGCGCCCACCGAGGAGCAGAGCGGCACAGGAGTGGGAGAGGAAGATGATGGTGAAGAGGACGAGGAGGATGACGGCGAGGACACAGACGACAGTGAGGTTTGGGAACCGTCTCGTAGCGTCAGGAAATCTTTGTCCGTTTCTGAAGACTAGTGATTGTTGGAAGCAAAGTGAAACTTTACTGAATGTTACAAAAGACGTACTGGATAGATCAATGCTGGAGGACAGTTAGCTAAACCAAGTGTTTTTTTTGCCACTTTGCATGTGTTGTCATTTGCAACATTAATTCACTGTTTTTCTAAACTATTTCTGAATCACGGCTACATGAGACTAACAGATGGACTATTAGCTTTAGCTCACTCTCTCTGTATTGTAAGTAAGCTTAAGGTAAGAATCAAAGCCTACAAATCTTCAGCGGCACATCAGACTTTGATAAAACTTATGGAGCAGGGTATTTCGTCAAAAGGAACACCATGAAATGTAATCTTCAAGCTGAGCTGACGATAAAAACTATTGAGACGGAATAGCTACCCAAAAATACGTTGCATCCCGACACATCCATTAACCCTTTCTTACAAACTACGAGGAGATGACAGTTTTAATGTCCATCATGCTCCTCGTTAAATTTGCACTCCTTGCTTGCTGAATTGAAGCCAGTATGGAGATTTATTCACACAGTGATGCCACTTTTCCTTGAGAAGGAGTTTTTGTTATGAGCACAGGCCTAAATTCAAACTTCAATCTCTAATGTTATGAATGTTTCTCTCCTGGTCCCGAGCCAACAGCGCACACAGAACAAAAAAGACTTCTCTGTTGTATTCCGAAAGGTGCTTTAAACGTATCACAGCTAGATGTCACTGCTGAGCAATGTCCCCAACGAAACCAGCATACATCTAATTGTGGGGTTGATTTTACATGTTTTCTCGAGCACCTGTGAAGATCATCGCAAGGACCAGCTGGCATGGACTGATAAGGACATGAACTGTCTGAGATGAAGGCCTAATGTGAGAAGCAGTACCTTAATGCTGAATGAATGCCAACGCCATGATGCTTTTAAAAAAACACAGGATGTCTACTTAAGTCTTCCCTTTGTTCATTTTCCATGAATATAATAGATTTTAACTGAACACCTACAGATCTGAGGGGAAAGATGCCACAGAATGTGTTTAATATGCACTGCTATTAATGTTTTTTGAATTCATGTTTCACTTGTGATAGAACACATTCTGTGTTATTCTGACCTTTTGAAAGTGGGTTGTGTAGATTCAGACAGTATGAGGCTGTTGTGCCAAAGTTGAAAGTGTTATCTCCTGAGCAGTGTGCTGTAGATTAATAAACGGCCACTGTGAGGTGGACGTCTGGGTCCACACTAATAATAGAAAATTTTGCTGCAGTGTTTTACTGGTGGTGGGCCTCTGATGGATTGAAGCAGAGTTTCCCCTCAAACCATGTAAACGTTAAGCACCAGCTGCAGATCCAATGTGAATTTAGAGTGAATTAATCAGCAAGTTATCACCATGACAGCTGCAATCAGCACCAAATCACCGACATGAGGCCTGTGAATCAGTTTGGGTCCCGACCCGTACTTTAAGAAACACTTTTTAACAGTATTTCAGATTATAAATGACTCCAGTCTGCACTAAATAGAAAAACCTGAAGCACCTAAATCAAACTTCTTTTTTTTTATTTTTTAGAGAAAATGCACTTTGTCCACTTTGTGTTCGTAGTGGACTAAATCTTGATTAGGCACCTTAATCTCATATTCTACCATGAAATGGCTCTGAGAGACCAAACCTGTTTTGTATGATTACAAACTGAACCAGTATTTTGCCTTTTTTTTATTCTTGGTGTGTTTCCACACAAGGAGAACTATTACCAGTGTATCCACTTTTCTAATAATATGTGTTTCATAGTTGGAAGTTTGTATGGCTCAAACAATCGAACAATCACCCTCCACTTTCTTTCACTAAATTGCACAATTTGAGCCTTTCTCCCTTTGAAAACACATTTGTGTTGTATTTGTCGTTTTGTCTTGTATTGTTGCTTTAAATTATGGGAGATGTCTCCTATCTGCCCCCGTCTGACTCTTTTCCCCTCTCCTCCAGTCCACTTCTGTAAAATGAGTGGTTAGACTCATGATGTGCACTTCCGAAGGCATTTCTGTAAATGTAAGCAGTGTCATGTTAGTTCTCTGTCTCATTAACTTGTCTGCAACACCGGCAGACACACTGACGGGGCTAAAGGGACACCTTCAAAGGACTGACAACCGTTCAAAAAATTAAAACATTCTTGGAAATGTTGCTTTCTCTCACGGAAGGAATTGTTGTGATGAAGAACCAGCACATGATTCCCTCTGTGGTGGGAAGTCTACCAAATACCGCTCCTCCTTCTGTTTTCTTCACGCTTTACTGCATTAAGCTGACAGGACAACAGACTGAAACCTGTCACGACTACTGTTCTTCACTGGTAGGAGAGAGACTCTGATGAAGCTTTGCAGGTAAACCTATGTGCCTACATGGCTCGTACACCTGTTTGAACAGAAATTCACCAACTCTCGACTTTGGAAATCAGAAATCTTTAGCTGATTCTTAAGGAAGGCTTGTTCAAATGGAGTTGTGATGCATGACCGAGCGCTGCTTTCTGCTGACGCTAAAAGATGCCTAGATACTCTGAAGTTGACATTGGAAACTTCTGTTGTAAGTCCTTAAACGGAAACCTTGGGGTTCCAACATTAATTGTATTTTGTCACCAGGCACTTGTCACACGAGATGCCGGCACCTTTAGCTTTCCAAAAGGCATTTCAATGGACATTTTGAAACCAATATTGGCAGTTAGCTGTAAGCGAAACCTTTATCCATTCTGTTGTAATGTGACAAGTGCCTGGCCATTAAAATAAGTTCAAAATGTTAAGGTACACTTTTGTCTAATACTGCATGCAATAACAAGACAGACAACAGCTCATTTTGTACATACAATATTTTGGGTTGGTATACTTGGCACAGTGGAAGCCTAATCTGGGCTAAACTACTTGTGTAGCTTTAATAATACCTGTTACTTTTTATTACCAAGTTGACTGCAACTATGGACCTGTTTTCTTTTAAAACTTTTTCAAATCATTGACTAAGTCTAGCTACTGATCACTTGGAGGGGCCTGCTTGATTAGTGAGCTCCAAGCTGAGCAACATGTTAAAGGAATCCTTTGCTTGGAACTATGTTATCACCCCAAGTGCACTCATTCTGTGCCCTTTTATACGCAGTTGATTCTTGGTATTTTGCATGTCCATGACTAGCTTTGTTTAGTCCACAGGTTAGGCTTAAACCGGCCCCCAGGTATCCAACCCACAGTCTTTTACAGTGTGCTCTTTCTTTAATATAGTCTGTCTGTTTTGAATGGTTTTATATGTTTCTATCTACAAAAAAAAGCTGTCCTTACAACTCTATCCAGAAATCAGTGGATTGCTTGTTAGCAAGACAGACTCATACAATATGTACAATAGAATAGTGTTTTTGAAATAGAATCAGTCTTAGAGTTCAGTCAGTGTTGCCCAAGTGGCTTTTTGGTACTTTGGTTGCAAAAATATAGAATCATGACTCAATGGAACAGACATGCGCTTAGTTAAAGGAATTCCAAAAAGTGAAAAAAAAATCTTGGTTTGTTTGTAACGTGTCCCAATGTTCGGCTTTAATAATGCTAAAATATGTCTAAGCTGTTTTGTAAAGACAATTTAAATGAAACAAAGTCTTTACTTGAAATCACAGTTTCTAAAAGGGCACTTAAACCAATTCTACAAGTGAAGTTTATTTTACTGATCAGCCTTTAAAAGCACAGTCGGTTAATGTCTTATGTAGCTCTGGAGCATAGATTGTATATAAAAGATGGATGTAGCTATCATGACCCACTGGTTTGTGGACTACAGCTGTACAGCCTTAAGTTTGGCTTTTAGCCTCACCATCTTGATTATTTAAAAACCAAATGATACAAGCAAGCAGTAGATCTGATTGGAGAACACTATGCATGTTATACGGTAGCCCTCCTCTAAGACTTTTATCATCTATTTTACTCTAAATATGACCACAATTTGCAAAATAAATATCATGCTGTGTTCAAAAAGTTCTAAAACTAGCAATTTAGTCCATAAATAGTATGAAAATGTTTACTGAGGCAACAAATTAAAGGAGAAGTAGGGTCATTTTCTTCTAGACTTCTGTACAGTCAGGCTTCTTTTTGCTACCACACAAGTCGCCCCCTGCTGGCGGCTAGAAAGAATGCAGGTTTAAGGGACTTCCTCACAAGGCTCCATCTTTTATATACAGTCTATACTCTAGAAAGAGCTTTGTAAGTGAATAACAAACAGATAAAGTCCAAGTGATTTGTCATTCTCTGTCTGTTTTTGTGATACCCTAACAAAATTCATCCATCTTGACAATGAAATCTCTGCATCAGCTGAATTAATATTAATGGTAGACACCGAGCCAGCTGTGCTCTATTACAGCGTAACCTGT
Source organism: Chromis chromis (assembly GCA_900302755.1). NCBI lineage: Eukaryota > Metazoa > Chordata > Actinopteri > Pomacentridae > Chromis > Chromis chromis. The sequence goes on from OMNN01023882.1 coordinate 13,803, forward strand.
AGGAGCCATGTCTGTCCACTGAGGTGTGATTTTATATTTAACACTCATGTATCCCAGTTAACCTTGTGCAGTAGAGCTAACATTGTGATCTGAGTAGTTTACCTGCTGTTGTATTATGCTCATATGTCATATCTGTATCCTTCCCTATACTCCTGCTACAGTCCTCACTCGTTTTCTGTATTTAGACAGGTAGTCGGCTGAATGTTTCTTACAGCAATCAGAGATTCAGATGTTTTCACTATACAGCTGCCAGCTTTTTGGTAAAAAAGTCAGAATTGTAACATAATGTACGTATTAACAGAAATGTTTTTTTAAACTCATTTAGAGTGGAATTTTCACCTTCTGTTTTTTCTGATCTAATTTTTACCTGCTGACAGTTTTTACCCCAAGTTACTGCTTTGAATGGGCGTGATCTGCTTTGAATCCTAAACTGAACTTTGTTCCTGCTTCAGTTGAACATATTTTCAGAGCTGTTTTACTGACAGAGATTTCTCAGCTCTTGTATTAAGTTACAGTTGGTTCCATAGACACAGGAAATAAATACAATGATCTAACTGTATATTCTGCCTTAATGAATGTGGTGAAGCCATTTTAAAACATCCCTCCTGGCTTTAGAGACAGATTTATTTAATTTTTTTAATAAGCTGTGATCTTAGTACTGGAAAAATCTACATGAACTGGTACGCATTACCCAGACTGACAGGTAGATCAGCTTCTGGGAGTGAAACTGACTTACTTGAGGTTTTATTCAGAACCAAACATCTCAACAAAACAGCTCAAATAGGTTTTATTCTGTGTCTACGGAACTGACAATCTACTCCGCATCTGAAGTGTGTTAAAAACTGAGAGTATCTGTCAGAATCTTTGATTAATTGTGGTATGTATGTGTAATCACTTCTGCAGTATTGCTTTAGAAAGCTAAAAGAATCTTTGTGGCCCCTGCAATCCTCAGCTTGTAGCTTCCAGCTGTAAGACTGACAATTTGTGCAATGTTAATTTAAAGTCCCAGCTGTTATTGAGGCTTTGGCTTGATTTCTAGCTTGATTTAGAAAAGATTTATATTTTATACTTGTTTGAGGACGAAACCCAATAAATTTTGATCAAAAGATGTGCACTTGTGAGAAGCATTTTCAGTGTTTTGCTTGAAATAAATGCTATGAAACTGTCTGGGCTAAATGTGGATACCGAACAGAAACTACTGTGTAATGCTCTATTAAAAAAGGTACATGTGTTATTCTTAGGTTTGGACTTTGCCGCACATCCTGACATTTGTTTTTCAGAATATGTTTACACTGAATGATGTTAACAGTTTTGTAATTAGAGATACAGTCTGTTGTTAAAATGCATACTGTAGATGTAAATTTTCTTTTTTTCTTATAGTTCATCAAAAGTCTACCTGCTGAAATGTCACTGAAAACCTACAAGTAACTGCTTTATTCGGAAGCAAGCAGAATAGAGTTAGTGTACATATAGAAATAAAACATTGTGTTATACATACAGCCTTCACTGGTGAAGCAAATACCCAGTAAAGGCAGAAGTAGTTGCGTGTGTTGAAACAGTCATGCACTGACTACATTGTCTAGAGCAATGATCAGGATCGTTTTCAGGCTTCTGCAGAGTTTGATGATGAGCTGATCATTTGAATCAGGTATGTTGGAAGAGGGAAATATCTAAAACATGCAGGATAGGGGCCCTCAAGGACCAGGGTTGGGCACCTCTGGTCTAGAGTGACCTTTACAGTCATAACATGTTGACAGATGCAAAACTGGCGTTGGTGTATTTTATTGTTGGCCGCTTTGAGGATTTAAGTGCAAATTCAGCTGTGTTCTGTGGTCGTTTCTGCAGACCATCGTTTTCTCCTCCGACGTAAAGGTGCTGTGGAGTCTGCTGTTCATGTCTTTGATTGGTGAGTGGATCATCTGGATCAACTCCACAATGGAGCCCAAGTCAGTTGATTACTTATAAAGAGGGTTTGACATAAGGCTAATGACTGAATGATGATGAGCTTACTGTTTAATTACAAACTGCTGATAATTTACTGTATACAGCAGAGATGAGTACACCCCTGTGCAATATCACTTAAATGTCAAAGGATTTAACATTGTATGACCTTACAGTACTTGCATTGCTTTACGTGGTAGGACATTTGTTTTTGTATGAAATTAAAAAACTAGCAATTTAGATTTACTGTATATATATTATATATATAGTATTTATATATATTACCATATAAATTAAAAATACAGCTCCCATGGTAGGAAATCAATGCAACAAAAGTCAAAGTGTTCGTGGCTGCCATTGAAATCTTTATTTTTTTAAATATATTTATTGTATCTAAATAATTATTTGCTGTAGTGTGCAGCTTAATCTAAGAATACCCCAAATGTGTTCTACTTTAATTGTCTTCTTTAGAAACTCTTGTCTCTTGATTTCCATCTAAAAATGTCATTTCCGCAAGACCTTTTGCACTAACGCAGCTCTATGTTATAACAAGGCCTCCTCTGTGCTTCACTGTCAGGATTATGCATTCACTGTGGCAGTCTTGACCAGCTTCATGACAAACATGGGGGCAGCCTAGTGGTTTGTGAAGCGAACTTGTAACCCGTGGGTCGCCGGTTCGAGTCCCCGGACTGGCAAGAGGTTGAGGTGGGAAAGTGAAAGCAACCGTGTCTTGTCCCAGTCACCACCACTGTGGGCCCTTGAGCAAGGCCCTTAACCCCTGACTGCTCCCTGGGCGCTGCACTGCGGCAGCCCACTGCTCCTAGTATGTATAGTTAAGGTTAACTTTGAATAGGATGGGTCAAATGCAGAGAAGGAATTTCCCCAAGGGGATCAATAAAGGTTAGATTATTACTACATTTTGGACCTAACCTGAGATGAACACATTTATTTTGGTCCCATCTGACCAAAGAATGTGCTCCCAATATTCACAAGGCTTTTTTGAAAGTTATTTTGCAAAGTTCAATTTGCATTTAAGTGTCAAAGAGCAAGAAAGTTACTGTTTTCTTGGATGCTGTCTAGATGTTCACTTCCTGCAACCGGCTTTGCCTCGGCCGGAACCTTTCTTCCTGGAACTCAAGTTTGTATTGGACGTGCAGTTTACAGTGAGGTACTGCGTGACCACGAGGGTGTAAACAAACAAGTGGAGCTGCGGTGCTCTGATTATTCAGACATTCTTACCCATCGAAACTGGGAGATTAAAGATATTTTTTGTATTTTTAGGTTTCTGATGGAGATATTCGGCAGCACGTTTGACGACTCGGTGTTTTCGGAGGCGAGAGACCGAGTGTCTGTGTCTCTGTCGTCCTATAACGCCAAACTGTGTGAACCAGAGGTGAGAGACTCGAACTCGGAGGGATTTAAATTTCAAAGTTCGTCAGGGTTGAAGGTTTGAAGACAGTAAAAAGCTGTAAAGAAACAAACGGGGTTAACATTAGCTAGCTAGCTCTGTCGTAAACAACATATCAGAATAAATCTGTAACACAAACAGGATGTTATGCTAAGGATGCTAAAACTGTGAAAAGGGTTGTTTGTATAGCAACAATGTGCATACTGTACAGTAACAGACGGGAGCACACCTTTGTGGAAAACCACTTAAATGTCAAATGATTTCAAATTGTAGCACCAGTCGATAATTGCATTATTTTTAAGTTTTTAAGTTATTTTTTAAGTTGAGTTGAGTTTTTCCCTTCTGAACAATCAAACACCAACACCTTAAAAAGACTATATTGAAATTACTGGCCCTAAAGTTGAAACTCAGTGCAACAAAAACTGAAACCAAACTGACTACACCAGAGAATCCCAATTGGTTTTGGACCTATGGACTGTTTCCATCTGCATGTCTGCATCATGGCTTCACGGGAAAAAGAATTGCTACAGAATGGAAAAAATGTGATTATGAGACTTTACAAAGATAGAAAAGGATGCAAGTATATCGGTGAACAGCAAAACATCAGTTCAAACAAAGCAGTAATCAAGCGGTATAGAATGAGCTGTAGCACCACTAATCAGAGTGATAGTGGTTGTCTATCTAAAATGATGCCACTGACAGTACATGCACGATCTAGCTCTGAAAAACAGACATGCAAATAAGTGCCTCAGACTGAGCACAGGGCTTATGAATATTTCTGTGACAGTTCAGACAGTGTGAAGAACATTGCATCATGTCAGCCTATAAAGACCAAGCAGAACCCCTGCATGCCCTTTGACACTGAACTGCAAGAGTAAACTTTGCTAAACTGCACAAAAAAGGCATCTGATGGATATTTGGAGCACAGTCTTTGATCAGATCAGATGTAAAATGCACAGTAAAAATCAAGGTATGTCTCCTTTTGTTTTAAATTTGTAATCTTTTCTCCTCTTGTGTCTCTCTGCAGTGGTTTTGCGACAGCGCTGCTCTCGATACTGATGATTCTTTGGAAAAGCAGAAAGTCTACAAGTTTCGAGGAGACCTGGCTGTGAGACAAGGAAACTACAAGGTAACTGAAGTCATTGAGCTCAGCCTGTCCTCTCTAACTTCAGTATTTAGTAAAGACAATTGTCCAATATTACTAACAGATCACCTGTAAATTAGGTGGCAGCTAACAGGAAACCTCTCAGTTCATGGATTTAATCTGTTTATTATATCTGCCAGTCTGTCAGTGAGGACAGTGTTGTCATGGGTTGTCATTTGAATGTTTCTGTGTCAACTGCTACAGACAAACGAGGCTTTAAGGCAGCTGAAAGTCATGCAACTAAACAATAATATCTGTGGTTCTGTAAAATGTAAAAGAGTCAAATTAGCAGCATGTTATTTAGCAGCAACATTTTTAAACAGCATTCTAAAGGACTTCAGCCATATCACACTGACACTCCCCATGAAAGCAAACCAGATTGAATTATTAATATATCAGTCATACACTAATCTGCTACAACATTATAACCACTTGTCTATTACAGTGTACTTAATACCTAAGTTTTGAAACTAATAATACTTAGGTACCTGAAAATTATTGTGGGTTTTACTACTTTTAAAGTAACAATACAAATAGAAGCTGTTCATGCCAAGTTAACACTGTGTTTGCTTCTGTCAACTGCTGACCTTCCTTCTTGCTACTACTCATGCTACTTTTAACTGTTTACTTAAAGATGTGCAACGATAAAAAGTCTTGTTGTGTGTCTGCTTCAGAAAGCCCTGGATGCTTACAGCAGCTGCTTGCAGTGGATCGCAGACAACAACCTGACCATCAGACGAGATGTCCTGGAGGGAATGGCCCGATGCTGCACTAAACTGGGACAGAGAGACAGAGCGCTGGAGTTGGCAGATTTACTGGTAATTCTTTTTCTTTTCCCGATTATTTGATCCATGCTGAACAGTGACTCATATTAGTGATTGTAACTAGAACAACCTGCTGCCATGTTCACATTCTTTTTATGTTATTTAGGGAATAAGTGTATTATTATTTGCTTTATTAAATAACAAGTTTGTGATTTCCAACTTTCATGAAATACAATTAGTATAGACAACCATTAGTATATGGTAATATTATTTCAATATTGAAAATGCCACTAAGCTTATTCATTTTTGATTATATTCCTATATTATCTATCCCACAACCATTAATAAGACAGAGATATTTTGTCAAAGGTAAGATGAAAGTGAACATTAGGCCACAGTTATGTTGTAGTTTGCTAAACAGAAGAAACCTGTTTCTTTAACGCCTCATCATTTCACAAAGTATAGCATAGTTTTGAAAAAAGGTTGTATTCTTATCTTTAATGCAGCAGCTGGTTTTCATTTAGAATATTTTAGTTTTTTGGTTTTTGTCATGCGAAAGTCAACTTGACAGCTGCAGCTTTTATTTTAATATTCAGTTCAGCTTCATGAACTCATGATGTTGAATGTGCAGACTTATTTGCTTTTCATAGCAAACTAAAATGAACGTGAGGCACCAAACATAGAATATGACCAGACCTCAGTAGTAACACTTACGTGGCCTCTCTGCAGAGCAAAGAAGCCTCCAACACCTGTCACCTAATGAGCCTCCTGCTGCTTAAGGTAAGAATTAATCAGAATACACACATTTCACCCCTTTTTGCTCTTAGTACATATATGTTTGGAAGTATGAAATTTAAATTTCTCCCAAAGGTCAGCATCTACCAACATTTTGGAGCCGTCAGATCGAAGATGTTGTCTCTGCAGCAGCTGTGCAGCCTGTTGCCCTTCAACCCCTGGCACTGGTTCAGTCTGGGACAGACGTGTTTGCAGCTGCTGGACAGCGACAGAACCACAGGTAGAAATAAATTCACTGTCTGTCTCAATTAACAGTCACATTATAAAGGATTTGCCCTCATTGTAACTATATCTTTTTAATAGAATCCTCCATCTCCAAGAGCTGTGAGTCAGCAGAAGAGCAGGAGGATGGAGAGTCTGAGGAGCAACAGGAGGCAACAGAGCTCAGCGAGGACAGAATCTGGCTCAAAGCTTGTACCTGTTTCATCAGGACGAGGTACTGCATGTGACTGTAACCACTGTAGCAACATAATGTTTGTCACATGCACACAGTACATAAATAGTTTAAAATTCCTTAAAAGACCGGCTGAGTAGATGTTTTTTTCAAAGGGTAGAAGCTTGTAGGATTAAAAATATCTGCTAAGAAGATTATGCAAAAAAAATATACAACATTAAAATACCTCATTTTATTTTAATAGTTAACCCACAGATCTGAAGTGCAGCAATATAAGCTACTAGTGAAACAAATGATATAAAACAAATGTAGTGGCAAGATAAAGTGTGTTGCCAGTGTTTTAATTTAATATGTTAAGTGTAAATCATAGTATCTTGATGTCTCCCAAAGACTCCTGTTGAGAATCCTCCGGCAGCAGCAGTCCTCCTTTGTGTTGCAGCGCAGCGAAAGCGCTCTTCAGATGACAGATGAGGCGTTACAGCGGCTAAATCCCAAAGAAACAACGCTACAGGCTGTCACTGAGGTGAGAACTGTGTTTTGTGCATACATGCAAGATCAGTCTAGAAATTTTGGCCAAGTTTAAGTGGACCAGTAAAATTCTTTCTCTCTCGACGACCTCCCAGGTGATGTCAGAGGACCTGATACCAGAGAAGATGAGGGAGGACTACCAGGACGGAGAGAGTCTGACCAGTGTGTGTTTGCAGAGCTTCAGAGAACGTTGGTGGAACAAGGTCTTACTGACAGCGGTGTTAGAGACTGATGGACGACAGGAGAGCACAAATACAAAGTCCTGAGGCTCCAGTGTCTGAATTGTGCTGAAGATGGTTTAAACAAATGTTAACTTAAAATGCACAATATTGAAGTTCACACTCAAAAAGATGTAACATTTTTTTAAAGTTTGCTGCTTCATATAATTGAAAAACAGGCAGAACTGCACAGTGAATGTAGTTATTGTTCCTCCTACAAAACCCAACACTTGAACATTTCATTTGTTTCATAATGTGGAAAATATCATGTCTGTTCTGCAAGTCAGATGTTTTTTTTTATGTTTACCAAAAATGTAACTTATGCCTTAACATGCTCTTAAACATTATCATGTTGTTAATGCTAATGTTTGTGTTATTAAGAATAAAAATATACTAAAAGCAAATCATAGCTACTTTTATTGCAGGTCATTTTAAAGGTCTCATGGTTAAAAAATTAATTATTATTATTATTATTATTACCATTGGTTATGTTTTTGCCGGCGCTTGTTTGTTAGCAAGATAACTTGAAAAGTTATGAACGGATTTTCAGGAAATGTTGATAATGTGACAAGGAACAGATGATTCAGTTTTGGTGTGTCCCCCTCCTCCCCCCAAAGTATATCCGTCATTAATTGGACCCGAATATCCATCGCCGCGGCTCAATTTTTAGATTTTAGTGGCTGATGGGTAATGTAGTAGTAGTAGATGAGAGTAGTGTTGTGTGTATGTGACAAATAAACGGGATCCAGATCGCAAGGTTTACTGCCTCCCACGCTGCCTGTTTGATAGCTGCCCAGACGGCTTGTTACCAGCACAAAACGAGCCTACGCAGTAGTGTAGTTTACTGTGGTATACGCTGCGGAGCTGAGAAGGTAACAGCTGCTTGGTGGAGGTCTGCGTTCTCCAAGTGCTTTTCTAGTTGTGTTTTGTGGTTGTTATATAAAAAAAAAAGCTGTTAAGATATAAAAACAAGACCTTCAATAATGGTATCTGCCATGAAAAAGACCTGCTTAAGTCTATATCTGTGCCTATATTATGCACAATATGAGTCCCCTGAAACCAGCTCACCTAAACTGAATGCAGCTATTTTAAGTCATCAATTGAATTTGTGACTTTTCTGCTATTGCGAGCTAAAATGTGTGATAATGTGTTCATATTTTAGACACAGGAACTCGAGCATTTTTGCATTTTTCTTCACTTTTAGGAAGCCTCGGACCAACTGCTTCAGAATTGTCTTTTACTAAAATGTCCACTGTAACAGAAAACCAGTTCTCGCAGGTGACGCGTGTTGATTGTAAAAGACCCGACAGTAATAAAAGCCTTAAACACACCTGTCTGACAGATAAACAGGTGTTGTCACTTAACTGCCTGATTATTCCTCCTCTCCCAGGACAGTGGAGTTCTGTTGTGTGTAATTTATCCCATTCAAGCTCTGACAACACATAATTCATCTGCACTCTGCATCAACCTGAGCAGAAGTTTAATTAGCTAATAACTGAAAACACCTGTGTGGGTGAGCAGCAAAACCACCTTGAATATTCTACTGAAATATCTGTTTAAACCTCATTTCACAATAACATTTTACAGCCCTCCTGGGTTTAGAAACATCTAATAAACCAAAAGCACACAGGCGTATGCTCTAGAAACAGTTTATTGTTTTGTAGCAATAATAAACATGTCACCAAATCTAATATAATTGTCTGAGCTTTACAGTAGAATATCAAACGTATATTTTACACAGATGAAGACACCTTGTTTTTTTATATATGTAGCTCTTGAGTGTCTCTGTGTGGGTGACCTACATTTCTCCACAGTGTGTATATTTCTAGGTTGGGTTTTGATTAAGACCTGCTCCTCTGAAGCCTGCTGTGCGTCTATCAGTCATGCTCTTGCTTCTTCCCAGCGACAAATTCATGCTGCTCAGAAGCGGCCTCCAGCCCAGCTGTCCTCCTGTATTCTGTCCCATCCTGAAGGAGCCGTGACGGGCCACAGCTCCGGCTCTCGCAGCTTGATTACTTTGTGGGGTCCAGTTGATCCTCTGCTGGGAGGCGGGAGGCTGTAGATGCATCCTGGCTCCTGGCATGAACAGTTTGGAGTCTGTCTGGAGCTGAGGCTTGAGATGAGCTCCCATTCCTGTGGATGCTGATTTTGGACCTGGAGAATCTGCATTAGGGTGTGATTGAAGTGGAGACTGACAGTGCCTCTGGGGCTGATCTTGCCTTCTGGCTTCTAGAAAGGTGGTTTGTAGCCCAGACGAGTGTCCTCTCGGGCTGCTGAAGGGAAACGGAATTCTGGTATTTGCTTGTTTTTGCGGTGATGTAGAAGGTGAAAAGAGTTTGGGATTGTCAGATGGAAGTTCTACCTTTGGTTTAAAGTTTAATGGGTAGTTCCACTGTCCTCTCTGGGTGTTTAGGCCTGTAGTAGTTATATTTCTACTCCTCTGCTGAAAGAAACGTCCTTCAGTAGCCACATCAGGGTGATCGAGACTTGAATTCTTCATCAGCGTTGACTGGTAGCGTACAGTCCTGTGCTGCCCGTGTGTCGGGGAGGAGGTGCGGAGAGGGCTTGGCTCCTGAATCCTCACATTCTTTTCAGCTGCAGTGATGGTAAAGTTGGCAAGCTGAGACTGAACGTGTGAGAAGCAGGTCTGATCAGGAGGGTTTGAGTGAAAGTGGATCTGGCCTTGAATCTTCTCCAGAGCTTCCACATTTCTTCTTGCCTCAGGCTGAGTGCACAGAGCTCCCACTGCATGTTTTGGCTTTTCCACAGGTACATGATGCACCTGACACTCTTTTTCCAACTGAGCCGAAGTTTTTGGGTACAGTTGTGGAGTTTGGCTCTGTGTTTGCAAACCAGTGTCTGCTCTGTGCACAGGCTGGTTATCACCTTTGCTGCGCTCCAGTTCTGGGTTCGGTGGATTGCATAAAACCACCTGAGTGTTTTCATTCCAAGCCCAGAGGCACATTGTTGTTTTGATTTGGTTTGATTTCCGCTTAGTGACGGCAGTGTTATTATTCTGAGCTTCATGTGATCTGGAATCAAGAAAAAGACTGGGCGGCAAACTGATGAAAGTGACAAAACCGGCGACTGGTTTGGAGCTGGAGTGGAGTCGGTGGAATTCCTCATGGAAAGGTGCGACTAAGATGCCCTTCATAAGAACAGCAAGACTCCGATGAACCTGCCAGGACAGCCACGAGAAACTGAGGAGACGACACACACAAGGTATTAATCAGAACAGAAGCAAAGTGGACAGCAAATAGACATGAAACACATCAGATCTACCCTTAGGTAACTGTGCCTGTGAGTACCTGTATGAACCAGTCAGCACCTCGGCCCAGTCAGTGATGATAAAACTCGCAGCAATCTGACCCGTCACCTTCCTGCCTGTCTTTGAACAGTAGGTTTGTCCGTGGACACTTCGTACTGACAGCTTCTATATACACAAACAAAACACAACAATTACTCATAGTGCATATAATTTGTTAGTTTGTCACTTGAAGAAGCAGAAAAAAAAAATCCTCTGCTTTAAGAAGTGTGCCAATTTTAACAAGCTACAAAGTTCTTATGGTTGTTTAAATGGGCAGTGGTGGCCTAGTGGTTTGTGAAGTGAACTTGTAACCGGTGGGTCGCCGGTTGGAGCCCCCGGACTGGCAAGAGGTTGAGGTGGGAAAGTGAGAGCGACCGCTTGTCCCAGTCACCACCACTGTGGGCCCTTGAGCAAGGCCCTTAACCCCTGACTGCTCCCTGGGTGCTGCACCTCGGCAGCCCACTGCTCCTAGTATGTATAGTTAAGGTTAACTATGAATAGGATGGGTCAAATGCAGAGAAGGAATTTCCCCAAGGGGATCAATAAAGGTTAGATTATGTTCATTATTATTTATTTATGGCAAATCTTTAAATGTAATGTGTAGAATAAAGCGATTTTGGTGAAATATACAATTTTAGGCTTAGATTTGGATTTAGATTTTCCCTGATGAAACTTAAATATGGACATGATAAGTTCAAGGACTGTTGGAAGGTTCAAATCTGACATGTTTTCCTGTTTTTACAGTTTCAGGCTTTGATATATGCTGTAATTTTGGCAATTTAAAACAATAATCTGCTTTTCAAATCCAATTGCAGGTTTTGGGGGTCCAGAGGGTTAAACAAAGTCACAAAATGTTCTAAAGCGACAAAAAGGTGTAGAAGGTTGTCCCAGATACAACCGTCATGCTTCCTAAACACTCCCTCTGTCTGAAGTACCTGTGTGTTGGAGACAGAGTTGATTGAGGGAAGCGACAGTGAGGAGACGTGGGATGGAAGGAGTCCTGAGGAGAGCGGGGTGCTACACATGGTCCCTCCCAGGGACAAGGAGGTGCTGCAGACGCCTCCACCCAGAGACAGAGGGGTACTGCAGACACCCCCGCCCAGCGTGAGAGGGTCCTTGAGACTGGAGTAGATACCTGAGAGAGAAAAGGGTAAGAAATAGAGTCAGACAGAAGTTGTAAGACTCCAAAAACACATGTGGCACCCGAGGGTTTGTGTACACGAGAGAATCAAGTGGAAAGTAGGTCAGGAAATCTACTCATGACATAAAAAAACTCTATCTAGGACAAAATTTCTGCCTCGCACAGATTAAATAAAAACAAAATATTCTGTATTTTAAACTATTTGACTTCTGCATTATCATTGCTTAATTGTTAATTGTTAATGTGAGCTCAAAGGTGGGACTATATGTTAAATATTAACTCACCCGTAATCAGATTACATATATATATGTATATGTGTGTGTGTGTGTCTCTCAGAGATGGTCGAGCAGAATTGGCCTAAAAATGTTGATTTGAGATTAAATTATCCTATATAAAGCAAAAAAATAGTTCGTTTTTTTAATTTTTTATCCTACCTGAATAATTGATTTTAGGAAGCTTTTTGCTTTATTTCATCTATTATTGGCCACAAAAAAAATCACTCTCTAGGCCTCGTACAGATTGTGTTGAAAGTGAGAAACTGGTTTAATTTAATAGTTGACTATTAATCAAGTAATTGTTGCAGCTCTGTATGTTAACAGTGAGGTCTTTATCTGTTGTGTTTTTGCTTTATTTTATTTATTACTGGCCACAAAAAAACACTACCTAAGACAAACTCTCTGCCTCACACATATATACTCGGAGACAGACTTAAAATATTCTGGACTATAAATGCAGTGCAATGAAACAAGATCTCGATTTGTCCTGCTTTACTTCTGCTACACTCTGATGTTCAGATAAGTGGCTGAGTGTCATGGAAACATTTCAACACTTCACAGTCGACACCAAAGTGCAGACAGATAATGATGCAGTTTGTTTCCCACCACACAAACACACACAGGAAGCTTGAGGGCTACCACACACACATCCTCGCTCAGACTCACCGGAGCCGAGCAGCGAGTTTCCGCGGCTCGTCGAAAAACTACCAGCAGAGGAGGAGGAGAAGGAAGAGGAAGAGGTGCTGGTGGCAGCGAGCGGCAGCGAGGAGGGGAAGGCGGGGTGGGGGATGGAGGA
>OMNN01023883.1:0-17849 GCA_900302755.1 Chromis chromis
TATCTTCTTTGTGTGTGTGTGTGTGTGTGTGTGTGTGTGTGTGTGTGTGTGTTTGTGTGTTTGTGTGTGTGCGTGTGTGTGTCTGTGTGTGCGTCTGTGTGTGTGTCTGTGTGTGTGTGTGTGTGTGTGTGTGTGTGTGTGTGTGTGTGTGTGTGTGAGTTTGTGTGTGTGTGTGTGTGTGTGTGTGTGTGTGTGTGTGTGTGTGTGTGTCTGTGTGTGTGTGTCTGTGTCTGTGTGTCTGTGTGTGTGTCTGTGGGATATTAGACACAAGCAAAGTATGTACCACACTAAGTTTTGGTCAGAATAAACAATTTCTGTAGTTCAATCAATTACTTGAATTAATTAGCTGCTCAACGGGACATTAATCATTATTTTTTTTATAAATGATTAATCGCTTCAGTCACCGCTCAAGCAACAATGACAAAGGTTCCCTCTTTTCAAATGCGAGAATCAATGAGGATTGGATGTTTTTGTCACGTGTGATGGTAAATTGAGTGTCTTTAGGCTGTCATTGTAAAACAAGCAATATGTCATCTTCGGCTGTGTGAAAAGATATTAGACGTTTTTGAGAAATTTAAAATCGTTAATCAAATAATTGAGAAAATAATGGACAAATTAATCAAATGCTGCAAATACTCATTAGTAGCAGCCTTAAATCATTGTGTACCAGAACATTGGTGCTATAATAGGTCATTGTCCAACACTTATCATGCATTACCACAATGCATAAGGCAATGGAGAGCATGCTAGAGAGAAACAAGTTAGCAGTGATGGTATGAGGAATGTGCTCATGGTTCAGACACAGCGAGGCAAAGCTGCTACCAACATGTGTCACACTGGGATTGTTGTCCAGTTCAGTGTCCGAGATTGCAACCTTGGATTGTTGTTGCGTGTCATCTTCCCTCACATAAGGGACATTTGAGCCTTGAGTTGAGCCTCTTAAGCAACACTTCCTCTCAGGCTGTGTACATATACCGCCTCCTTCAGCTGAAGTGGCAGACTGTAACCGCAGCCAGGGCCCTAACCCTTAACCTGCCATAATGTAAAGCATACACAACTTGTTGGGGGCAGCAAAAGGCCTGGGACAAATTGCTTCTGGAGGGAATTTGCTTTGAGAAACAAAAGTCTCAAGCATCTATGTCCTTGTCAATCTTACTGTACAGGGAATATCTTGAGGATACAAAAAAGAAGCATACCACAAATCTCATCACTCACACAGAATGGATGAAAGAACTTCACTTTTATTGTAAATCCAGCTGCAGTCTTCAAGTGCAATTCATCCTAAAATCAAAAATCTGGTGCCAGTTCACTTCAATTCATACCACTAAAGTTATCACTGCTTCAGCAGATATCTTGTGAAGTCTATCTGATGCTTTTAAGTGATATTTGACTCCCAGGCAGATGTCAGGGGACTCATAGATTGGTGAAGGAGAAGCTTGCCTACTGTAAGTACTGACTGAGGCCATCTTAGGGCTTCTTAATGTCACTGTGTGATTTATGTAGACAAAATGTCCACCGGGAGGTGGCACCGAGAAGAGGAGGTAGGGGTGGGTGGGGGCTGAAATATTAATGTATGGGAAGGGAAACATGTGGAATGTGTGTTGCTGGAGGTGTGAATAATTGATGAAACTTCCCTTTCATAAAGTGCTTGAGCTGTCCTATGCCTGGTGGTCTAATGGCAGAAACATGGGAATATAGGATGTTGGCGTATGGCATTGGCTGCCTTTCAGAAGCAAAGGCATCAGTAGTCATAAGTGACCTTTCCTATTATAAGAAGTTCCTGCACACAAAATCAATAAAACTTCACATTCAGCCTGCTTTTGCTCATCTCTGTTCACAAATGTGGCAGTTTCTCCCCCCACTGAGCTAATTGTTACTAATGTTTCCACAGAGAAATAAAGGTGGTCTTAGCCTAAGGAAAGAAATAATCCTAATTGAAAGTAAACAGTGGGATCATTATTGTCTCTGAGCATCACTTTATATCTTTTCAAATTGGAAGAAATGGGAGTAGAGACCAACTTTAAAGGCTTGCTTTAGTGATGGTGCTTAATGTGTGTGTGTGCTGGGGGAGTGCTCACTAACACTCATTTCAGTCACATGGAGTCTGCTTCCATACAAGTCTGCCACAGTGGGTACTTTGATACTGCTCTTATTGACTTGCTTTTAATCCTCAAAATCCCATACTTCATTTATTCATTCATTAATTAACTTATTCATTCATTCATTCTTTCATTTATGTGCAGAGAGCACACTGACTGACTGGTAGCTTAAGGGGCTCTGAGATAGAGCATGTGGCTGTGGCAGTGCAGAGAGGATTACAGTCTATCATATCTGATCTGAGACTGTTAGATCCCAATATTGAATTACGGACCCTGTGGGGTCTCTGGTTCTGTTATCAATTTGCAAACGAATAAGGCGGAAAAGAAGGGAATGGGGGCTGGATGTTTTCTTGGTGGTGGTGGCGGCTTTTAGGCAGGTTTGGTGGGATATGATGCATCTAATAACAGTCATTTTTTGTTGGCCAGGGGACTGCATGTGGCAACAACTACAGTGCCATTTGTGATTTAGGTTAGCTGGACTTCCCTGTGCAGTTGGATGAATGAGTCTCATTCTGGATAGATTACAGCTGTAGTGGTTACATAAAGCCTTCATTAACCATTATGAAAAACATTTTTATGACGCACAAAATCATTTAAAGCTGTGTGCGGGGGTTATAAAAGGAGCGTGTAAGATTTTAGGACATGTACCCATATGATACATGATGCTTTTTAGTTTTATTCATACTAAATTTCATTTTAAAACAGATAATTAACAGTTTATATGAAAGTAATCTCAGTCACTGTGTGCCACAGTGTTAATTTCGAACTCGCACTTATCTTGTTGGTATGAAAATAAACCTCCAGCTGTGAAGTATAATTTCGACAGTGTTGCAGCCGGTCCGTCAGACTTCTCTGTACCTAAACCACAATTATTTTAGCAAAGAGTGCTATTTAAGTCACGACTTTAAACTGAGGTATGCACAGCATGTAGGACATGATTTCTCACTACCCTGCTTCGCACATAGCATCTGGGTACATGACGAGCCTGCAGGAAAGTGTGGATTGCGGAGGTTGCAGCAGTCGGATTGATTCACTGCAATGTGTGGCCTGCTGCCACCCCCAATGACGGGAAATGTGCCATGGTGCCCTGTTTGAGATGGAGAGGGTTGTTGTGGCGTGTGGAGGTGTAGGTGGAGATGGAGGTCACCTCTCTCTCTCTCTCTCTCGCCTCCCTCCCACTATCATTCATACCTCTATACTTAGTTTCTCCTTTTTTTATTTTCATCCTCCCATCCTCTATTTTAAGGCAACCTCTTGCCTCTTCTCTTCTGACTTTCTTCTTTGTGCAGCTCTTTCATTCACCTCACATCGCCGACAAAAAAGAACACCAGCCAATGAGAGCTCTCTTATCTCAGGAGTGTACCGGAAGCGATAAGAGTATCATTCATCACTCCGTATTAGCTACTGTCGCCACTTCCTCCAAAGAATTCCCTAGGAAATGATGACAAGGAATCGAGACCGTTTCATTATTGTTATCAGTTGTGCTGCTTTTTTCCACATGCAGCCTCTGAAATTCTTCGTTTTTTCTCTGAACCTTAAAGTGGCATAGGTACAACATGCTCAGTCACTGCTTCCCATGACAGCTCAATGCCTTACATAATAATTTCCATTGACATCTTTTTGCACCTTACTGTAAATGCCAAATGGGATTACAAATAGATTATCCAATTCATCTGTTATTTTGTCAAGCGTTACATAATGGTAATATGTAATGCCTCAAATGCACAAGTGGAAGAATAAGCTAATTCTTCTAACAATAAATTCGCAATACTAGGGCTGATATTTTCACACAAAAAATAAATTACCACCTCGACGCTCAGTCCGTCAGAAAGCAGGAATTTATAAATTGATTTTCCCTCCTAAAAAACTCTTCAAAGTTTAAACTGAAAGTAAATCCTCTCTATGCTGCCTTTTCACTAGATTTTTTTAAGCGTGACTGTAACAGTGTCTCCGATAATGTTTGGAAAATTAAAAACACATCCCTTGAGAATGGGATTTTTTCCAGACAGTGAGCTGCTGTTGTTAAGTCTCTCCTACTGAAACCTAACCTAGACTTTGAGGCTCAAATTGCCTCTTTAAAAACATCCCCGTGACTCTTTATAATAAAACAGTCCAGATATAGTTCTGTTGCAAGTCTGTCTGAATGATTATTTTTTCCAAGCTGTTTTTTGTACATACATCTCATGAAGGGTATTTTATGTAAAAAGAAGCTGTCTTGATATTTCAAGAGGCTACAGAATATTCAACATTCTGCTGCTAGACTTCTGATCAAAACCGAAACGAAGCAGCGCATCATCCTAATTGAAGTGTGAAGTCTAACGCATCGCAGTGTGTTTTGGAGAACACTGGCTCCATGTATCATTTGGGCCTATCTTTAAAGTACTTTTGACTGTACACAAAGCTTTCAGCGGCAGGCCGCATAGCAGAGTCTGCGCTGTTTCATGTTCTTCCACAATCAGTCTGATCCTCTGCTGTGTTAGATCTTGAAAACTAGGCTAAGAAAGCTGGATATGCAACATTTTTAAACTCTGCTCCCAAACTGTGGAATAGCATTCCCAAGGATATTAGGGAGGCAACTTCTGTGAGACAGTTTAAAAGACGTCGGTTTCAATTAGCTTTCATCTAGGCTTTTAATTTTTAAAGTCTTTTTTTTAGGATTATATTACTGATTTTAGGTTGTTCCCCCTTTTAGCTCTTTTTTCAATATAGGCTGCCTTATTATTATAATTTTTTTTACAAAGCATTCTCTGTGTACATATATTGCATTGTTATTAATAAAACATCTGTGCAGGAATATGGATTTGCCCCGGCTTTGAAGATTAAGCAACATCTTGTTTGGATATTTGTGTACCTGATTGTTCAATATACAATGAAAGATGGCCTAATGCCCCCTTGTGAAGCTACAGCAGATGCCATTATTTTCAAACACTGTGTCAGAGGCCCCAGGTGTGCTGATCATGGCAATGATGAATAGTGAGAGAAGGAGCCCGAGTGGTGAGGGAGATGGAGACAGGGATCGACTGAGGTCCTCTCATGTTATTTTCCTGGGGGTGTGCACAGCTTGTCTCATGCGGTAATCCATGCATGGTAAAACCTTATCCATGGGGATAATGTCAACTCACTCCCAAAGATAACAAGACAAAAGCCCTTGCCTAGCGATCACTCCAGAGTGTGTTTCATATTCCCCTAATCTGCCATCTTACATGGTTCTGTTCTATGGATTTGTTGCCCGGGCTTCCCGATTAACACAAACATGCACACACTCTTTGGACTGTGTAGCTTTGCACAGTTGCTTTTTTATCCCAAAAAAGAGAAAGAAAATGGTGGACAGAAATGACATTTATTTCATCTCCGCTGCATCAAGTGCCCTTTTCTGCCTGAGTAAACACAATTGCAAATGTATGATTGAAGGACAGAAGCTGCAAGGAAACAGTGTGTACTCAGTGGAGGTAGAGTTGTTATTGTAAAGTATAACATCAATAAAATCAGTGGGGAGTAGATACATTTAGCAGTACCTTCCAGTGTTACAAGGTATAATTTATTATTATTGTTATTATTATTATTACAGCGTTTTTATTACTCAAGGATGCTGGATTGCTCATTGCAAGTTGACTGAGCAGGTGCAAGTGGAGGTTTACTGTACACACCCTGCTGGGCTTCTAAGTTAATTGGAGGAGTCAGCTGTCAGTTACCTTCGTGTAAAAGCATGTTGTGAAAGCGACTTGCCTGTCTGGCGTGTGTCTTTGTGTGAGTGTCAGTTCTTCAGCAGCACAGAGTGCGGATCAAAAGATCATAAAAAGGACATGTGTGCGTTTAGTTCATACTCAAAGTGGCCTAAGAGATCCAAAGGTTTAAGAACACCGAATCTTCACCAGACTGAAAGAGCATCCATCAGATTCACACCCAACCTGTCAGACAACTCGGTGAATTATATATTGAAAGTTCCCCTCTGAACATCCAGGCAGAGACAGCTTTCTCTCAGTCTCTGCCTTCCATCTGATGTGCTGCATTGAATCATTGATAGGACATCCACAACAACAGCGCTCCTCCCTATAAAACACCTGTCACAGACTGCCTGAAAGGAATACAACCGCGGCGAGATTTAGAATCTGTTTTGATCTTTCTGAATAGCGAGGATGCGGCACGATGGTGCATATTTGACCTTGCGTGATGTTAAAGTTTCCGCCGCTTCCCGCGGGCTGCGTTAAAAGTCAGATTTTCAATGCTGTCGGCTGTAAAGCAGAGTTTTTGTCCGGCAACCAACAAAAACTATCAGCATAACTCTCCTGCATAATTCCATGAAAGAACAGCAGCATATGAGTGACATCCAGTGGCTTTTATATACTCCAGTGTGTCTTCTCCTGTTATGTGTCGATACTTACTGAGGAAATGGAAACACCAAAACCTATCATGTATTTTTCCATGACGGCTATTAATGGAATGGAATGAAAGGCTCGGCACAAGTGAGACACTGCTGTTGTAGGCACTAATATGCACTCGTCTCTCAGTCATCAAGTATACTCTTTGATCCCAGCTGGAGTCAGGGATGCTTCAGGGATATGATGGAATATTTTATTGCAGTTGTGGGAAAGCAGTTGGTAGGGTTGCCTCAGTCCAATGGTTTCACCCTCTCCCCTCCATAATAACTTAAGCTTTAAAGCCTCAGCTGGGTACCCAAGTGACTATTTTGCATGTTTTTTACTCCTAAACCGTCTGTTTTACAAAAGGGCCGTGCTCCCTTTGAGTTTTTGGAGTGTGTGTGTGTGCGTCAAATAAGGGCAGTATGGGACTGGCGGAGGCTGGGAGGGTTCGTAAAGATGAGGCTGACACTCTAGCCAGAAAGAGTCTGTGGCATTAGAGAGAATAATGAAGATTAAGCTGGGATCGGGTAGTGGGAAGATTGGAGGGTCAGTGTGCTAGATCAATGTATGGAGGGAAGTTAAGATAGATGAAGGTGAGGGCAGACAGATTTCCTGTTTCTCCGAAGCAGAAAGCGTCTTGATTAAAAGAAGCCACATTTCTCTGAGTGGCCACGTCAACGCTTGATCAGATAAGATAATAAAGCACAAGGCATAATTCATGGGCTTCTTCTCCTTGGCACTGGCTTCTGGAGAGTTTGATTTTTGCAACACAAACAGCAGAATCTTCAGATGGTTGTTATAGTTAACTTGCAAGTAGGGCTGCAGCTAACGGATATTTACGTTGTTGATTATTTTCTTGAGTAAATGATCATTAAATGGTGAAAAATGTTGATCAGACCACCTCCTCAAATGTCGTGTTTTTTCCATAACCCAACAATATTCAGTTTACTGTCACAGAGGAGGAAAGAAAACAGAAAATAATCACATTTAACAAGCTGAAATCGGAGAATTTTGACCTTTTTTAACTCGGCTCTACTTGTACATCTGTGGATTTAAGGAAGTATAAAGGATGTTGACTACTACTTGTTACAATTCACCCTAAGAGCATTTTTTTTCCATTAGTAGTCACCACTGTCCATCTAAAGCAAAGCATGCAGCATTATTGTATGTAATAATAAACCAGCCTATGCTTTTGTGATGGGTCACATGCGGGGCAAGGCCATCAAAGACTGGCCATAAGTCAAAAAATACCGCACTTGTTCTTTGGTAATCCACAACAGCTGGCGTGTGTGTGTGTATACGTGATGGATTTCATGTGTGTTCCCACGTGCATGTGTGTGCAGTGACAGAAAGAGGAGATAGCAGAGGCCAGATGGGTCCAGCTGCGGATCTGGTGGCCTAGATAAAGGCTAGATGGGTGCCACCACCTTCATGAGGTGCCAGCGGAACATTTAGAGGAGGTGTTAAAAGCTCGAAGGCTTTTGATGAACCCCAAACATCCAGCTGAGAGAGAGCTCATTTGGAGCTGCTTTTTTATTATGGATAATGAAGAATGTTAAACTGACCACCCCACTGGGGGATCCGTTAAAATAGCCATTATACCACTGATGTATCACTCAGGAAACTTATTTAGTTCTAAATCACTCAACTGGAGCCGAAAGTTTTAGTATCGATTAACTATTTCTCAGGAGAATTAAGTTAGAATTGTGGAATTGACTACCACATATGTCAAAAAGCCAATTCAAGGCCCAGAATGCACAAAAATTCAATTTCCATTAATATTAGGGCTGCAACTATTTTTTATTTTTATTTTTTTTTACCAAATGTCAAAAAATGAGTAAAAGCATACCAATCACAGCTTCCTGAAATGTTCAAGGTGATTTTTTCACACGTGTAGCACTTTTTATTCTCTATTTCTGCTGTTAAAGCACTGAAACTGTTATAAATCAACTCATCTTTTCAGTTCCAAATAATATAAACCAGATCTCATCAGCAAATCCTCACATTACATTGACTAGAACATGTTTGCTTGATGAATGACTGCAAATTAATAAGTCATCAAACTTTATTCTCTGCGAATTCTCTGTTAGTCGGTTAATGACCAAATCATTTCTGAAGGCTTTTGTTTCCAATCTACTGGGAGAATTTGAAAAAAAAAAAAATCAAGCTGTTCCCTTATTTTCAAATTTGGCCAGACAATGCTTGCAGCACCGTAGCGGCCATTTCAGAGAACCTCAGCACACAGCCCACTCCCACACAAACACTTAAATGGCCATTATGAAGGCAGAGGTTGAGAGGTGGCTCTGGCCTGGAGAGAAGCAGGAGGTGCGCTAGTCAGCCTCTGTCCTTTTCCGGGGAACTCGAGGACAGAGAGAGCCTTCACCAGCACCCCAGGGAGAGTGAAGACAGATTAATGCAGAGGCTTTAATATTTCAGATGAAAACGTATTACTGCTCTCTCGCTCTTTCTTCTCTCTCTCTCTCTCTCGCTGGCTCAGAGAACGGCGCCTGAATTTTTGCTTTCTCTCTCCTGCTCTCCTCTTATGTCTTCCTGTCTGGCTAGCAGCATGAATGTGTTTTGCTGAGGGGTAGATCCCCCCCCCCTCCCGTGCAAAGCCTCTCCTCCTCTACTCATTGTGACAGAAAAGCAGTAGATCAGCAAGAGTCAAATCTTAATGAATACTTGAATATGTGTTTGTGTGCGGGCGGAGGGGGGGCTCGTCTGTCTGTCAGTGTGGAGGTACACTTCCACTGAAAGCTTTTGACCTTGGAGCCGACCCTCCCTGTCTATCTTTGGTAACATTTTCTATCTATATGTCGCCTTGGATGAGTGTTGGGGTTCTGCCACTCAGGATTCCGCTATGAAAACCAGCCTCAGAAAACTCTGCACTTCAGCGACGCTTCACCGGACAGACGGCCACTGTCTTCAAGCATCAGAACAATCCATTGTGATTACATTTTTTTCCCCTTCTGATCCCGTGGCCTTTATCCCGGCTAAAGATTCAACATATATGTTACAGCATGCATAGGTTTCCACCACGCCTGCTGGCAAGTAAATCCAGTCTAAGAAGATTAAAACAGACAAACCCTCTCTACATGTGTGTGATGAAACCACCCTCCGAGCTTTATGAACTTACACTCGCAGAGTATGTCATAAGACCTCATGGACCATGCACCAAGATTCAATTGAGCGCTGAAAATCTATAGAATTTCATCACTTCGTTTACAGTTTTGTCCAGACAGACACAGAAAAGATTGACGCAGTGGTGTATTTAAAGAACTGAACACTTTCCAAGTAAAAGGCTCCAACATTTTTGGACCCAAAGCACAGGCATTCTCTGTCAGATGAGTCAGCGTGGGCACCAACTCCAGATTATGTCAGTTTTTGACAGCCAATGCCAATGTTTTTTCAAAAAAAAAAAAAAAAAAAATCTTTCTTTTGCAAAATCCCGGCATGGAAACTACCCTATGGTTAGAGTAAAAAGGGGGAAAGATTGTGGTCGTGGCAAATAGGGCTGTCACTTAGGATTATTTTGTTGAAGTCTAGTCTATAAATATCAGAAGCCAGTAAAAAGTACACATCAAGTCATGCACGTCGTAAGGTGGCATCTGGAAATGTCTTGTTTAGTCTGATGTCAAAAACCCACTGATATTTCGATTACAATGAGTAAAAAGAAAGGCAAAAAAAAAAACAAGCCAATCCTCGCATTTGACCCAGTGAATATCTCGCATTTTTTGAATGAAAAATGACCTATATAATGGATCTAATATTAGACTAGTTGCGGATTAGTTTCCTCTTGCCTGACTAATCATCAAATTGTTTCAGCTCTAATGGCAAAGAAACTACGGTTCTGGTGAGGCAACTAACACAAGCCAGTTGCCTGCTGCTTCCAAACATAATTAAAAACTATTTACTATACTATAACTATATTGATTGATCATAAAGGATGCTGAGCTGCCCTACATGCATGAGTAACACAAAAATACTGCACTGATACCGACTCTTTTTAACATGTCTTAAGCCTGACTGAGGTACAAATCATGACAAACAATGCAAAAAATAGCTGCACTTGAAGACTTGAAGATGTTGAGTTACTGCAAAGGAACACATTAACTGGATAGGTGCAGTCATGTTATTTAAGGTACAGTTGCACTCCACTAGATTGCACTTAAGACCTTACTGCATGTGCATATCAGAAATGCTGTTCTCGAGCTTGTACCTGGGGGGGTTTGCTCAGCCTCTAATATTCCCTGCAGTGTGTCTTGGGCCAGACCCCGGGCCTGGTCCCAAGTAGCATCTCCTCCTGGCCTTGGAAACCTCCAAAGGGAGCTCCTACAGGTGCCCAGGCCAACCCTCCAGCTCCAGTGTTTGTATAATCGTGAGCTCATGCTGGCGGGTTCATTATATACTCTTTTTTTTATTTTTTTTTTAGCTGATGCATACTACTGGGTTTTTAAGGCTTGTTGGAAAAGTCCTCTTCCTTCCCCGCTTCCTGAGATTTGCACAAAAGAACATGTCCACATCTAGGTAGACACATGCTCACACTCTCATTATACACACTCGCTCACACATGCATTAAAAAAACCACCGGTTTTGTCTCTGCTCTTTGTCTCCCTCAATCTCCCCATTTTTCTCTCCCTCTCGCTCTCTTTTCCCTTCCTCTCTCTGTCTTCCAACACAAACCTCTGCAATTCATCTCCTGGGAGGTCTCCTGCCTTTTCCTAAGCCAAACAGTGTGCTAATGTGCTGATGTGTTTGACACTCCCCCCCCTCCTCCCCCCTCTTGTTTCCCCTTATTTCTTCCCTCTGCTTCCCGCACATCACTTTTTTCACAGCTCTCTCCCTGATCTCATCCATTTCTGTGACTGCACACCCTCAAAGAACACACACACATCCATATCTTCGGTTCTAAAGCAGAAATCTTACGCAGATGTTTACCTATAATTAAATGGTGGCCACAACAGCAGATGTGACAAACATAGTGAAATAATTAATGAAGCTACTATTACCACTCGTAGCGACCTGAGGTGCAGTCTTAATTGCCAGTGATTTTTTAAAGTGGGATCAGATTCGTAAGCAGACCTAAGGTATGGATATTCAGCTGTTTGGGACGTTTTCTTCACAGTGTTTGAAATGCAAAGGTGGTGCAACTTTGTGTCACCAGTTTTGACATTCTCGTATTTGTAAATCTGGGCAATATTATAAGTTAGTTGCTTTGTAAATTAATCATCTTCGCATTGCATCTTACAAAGGACTTTCCTGCATGAGGAAAAGCTACAATATTCACAGCTCTACTTGGCTCTTTGTCAGAAGAGTCAAACTAATTCTGGCATATATGATTTATTTAGCATCGCAGCACATGTCTCGCAGTTTAACATAGCTCTGTGGATGTTGGTCTGTCAGTCTCTGACGCTCACACATTGTGACACTCATCCTGCCCTGCAGATAAATCCAAATGGTCATCTGCTGATCTTCCGCGTATTTCTACCATTAAGGGTCTTATTTGTGGTTTTGAGGCAAAAAAAAATGACTCAGTGGTTAAGCATTTAGCTGACAACCTCCCTGAGCCACAAGCACAGCTGTAGATACTTAGTCTAGTTGTTGGCTGTTTTGTGACAATTCCACCAAGGCTATTATAAACTTCTCGTCATTCCTTCTGTCTGTGTGTCTTGTTGTTGTTTTGGTTGGTTTAGTCTTTTTTTTTTTATGTGTGTGTGAGTGAGTGCCCAGGGTCATCTTTAATACTGCTGCCATGGCTGGCAAAATCCCTGCTCCACACAGCCTTATTGTGCTGTCTTCTCCAAAATAAAGTTGGTGTGTCCAGTCGAGGAGCTGTCCAGTGCTGAAAGTGGCAACACAGGCAGCCAGAACACAGAGCTTTTAGAGGTCAGCGAGAGTCAGCAGAAGACAGGGTGCAACAGGAACATGATGTTGAGAGGCACGGACACACTGCGAGCAGCTGGCTGGGAAACAAAGGGGGAACGACAAAACAGAGAGGTGAAGCCATGAAAAGGGAGAGAAATGTGAGGGTAGAGGAATGGAGGACAAAATGGGGAATGGAGCAACAAGAGTATCATTCTCAGTTACACTGTTTCACATGGTGGAGTCCCTCTTTAAAAGGCCAATTACTCTGTAATAGTCCTAGACTGACTAGGTGATTTCTCACTGTGCTGAGTGGAATGGCAGAGCAGGAGTGGAGTCAGTCCAGTGGAGAGACCCAATCATCATTGCACTGGAGTGAAGGGAGTCAAGGGACGCGTGTGTGTGTGCGTGAGTGTGCGTGTGTGCATGTGTGCTTTGTGTATGTGTGTGTAAGTGTGCATGAACAGTTTGCTGTATAATTGTCACTATTGCACTGAATTCATTATTGAATGTGACCTTCAAGCACTACAAGCATCCCTCAACAGGGCTGAAATGCTTGTGTACATATACGGCTACATGTGTGTATGGAACAGCCCTCTCCGGGGGCAAAGCTGAATTCACTTTAAAATCCAGCAAATTGAATTGGAATTCTTTTTCTATATGTTTCAGTTTGAGTTTCTGTACTATTTAATTGAAAGTGAATTCAGTTTAGAGAAAAAAAAAGGCTTACCGACCTTTAATTGACAACCATGATAAATGGCGGTTCACTGTCACCTTTTTCTCCAGTGAATCACGCTCGCCTCCGCCCACACTGAAATCCCCTTTATTCCTCTCTGCGCCTCTTATTTATTTTTCTCGCTCCTTTTTCCATTTTCCCGCTGTCATTCTCATCTAACATGATAGGACTGTGGGCTCACCACACACCGTATTCCACACTAATTAGTTGCTTGTACATTTTTTTTAAAGCTTGTTTTGGTGTTGCACTCACGTCACGTCGGATGAAAAGCATCAGGTATGCTTAAAGTATAAATGGGCAAGACTGAGAGGATTTCTGGGTGCTATACAATGCAGCAGTAACCCATCCTGGCAAATGAAAAGATTATAGTCACGTAACATGAAAGCTTAAGTTGTGTCCACTGGCTACATGAATGTCATCGCTAATTGAAAGAATGCTCAAATTTAATTAGCTGTCATGCATTTTTAGCTCAGAATGAATGGAAGCAAATCATCAAAACAGCTGATCAAGGGCGGCATCTGAGTGACTTTAACAGAAAATACCAGAAAACTAGGAAAGATATTTAGCACTTTGAAAGAGCAGGAATCTAATAACACCATTTACTGATAGGAAATGAGAATGAATGTGTGATTTCAGTCCCATTTCTGTTCATACTGTACATGCTATGGTGAGTTAGCAGTGGTGTTTTTCTATGAAATGGCTCAGCAGAACCTTTAGTACTCTGGTATTCAAATGACGAGGACATTTTCTAGTAGCTGCTGGTCATCTTTAAGTCACCTCTGTGCATACACTAATGTTTTGCCACAACAGATCAACATCTGTCATGATGAAGGGGGAATAAATGGTGCAGCATACATAAATAAACACGTGCTGCTTAGTTCTCGAGTTCTTTGACAGGCACGACTTTCAAGCATCAAAACTGTCAGAATCTAATCTAATTTGATTGTTGCTGGAAATTTAATTAGGCCATGCTCAAAGCACATGACAGAGAATTCCCTGACCTCCCAGACTGACTTTAATGGTTCCTCCTCTGTGGTTCCCTTTAAAAGCCGACTTACCACAAGCTAATGGTTGCGTATGAAATTTTAAACACATATGGATGGGATCAAAGATTTGTAGATGTGCGTGACAGCACCCCGTTCCGTCCCTCGTGGCCCTCGCCGGCCTTGACTAAAGATCCTTGAGTGGTGTGATGCTGAAAGGACCAGATGACACTGCTGCTGCGCTGGTGTGTGTCTGTGTGTGTGTTTGTTGTGTACTCGCAAGGGGAGTGTCGAGAGAGGTATGATGGAGGTGGAGGAGAAGCTGTTTTCATGTCCAACATTCTGCCAAGATTGTGTTTTAAAATGATACAAATGCATTGCATGTGGGGAGATGCAGCTGGGATGGCGTGCGGTCCAAGATTGAGGGAGGTTGCGGCTGCCAAAATGGACTCCGCCCAAAACATACAGGCTTCTGCAAATATTAGAAAGGGGCAGATGCTTTGTATGAAGTAGGGCAGGTTGAAATATCCTTGCTTGCTATTCAGTTGATCTGTTTTACCAAAACATCACATTTCTGGGCATTGCTGTTTAGTTGCACAGATTTTCTTTTTGGTGCTGTTGTGCTCCTTAACGTATGCTAAACAGTGGGCCATTCTGCCTTCGCATGTGTCACCATGTATGCTGAGTAAACACACGTGCATAGATGTTTGTGTGTGTGTGTCCCAGATTTAAGTGCGCTGGAGTGGTTTTCAATATATTGATGTTGTCGCCTTTTCCTCTATTGACAATTTGACAAGACTTTTTTGGTGTGTAGGCATGACAAGGGAGCCACTGGGAGGAATATGCAGATAGAAAAAAAAAATGCTGTGGCAGGCGCTCAAGAAAAGAAGAAAAGTCACAAGTCCAAGAGACATGGAACAATTTACTGACAGTTTTGGAGTGTAAAGTTATTACAGATTTAATACTGTTGATTGCTTTAGAATTTAGAATTATAGTTATTTCTGAAATGAGCTCTGTTTTGTTTCCCTTTAATCACAGTCCTTATAGTAACAATTATCAGTTTGATAATTGTTATGTTTTTCTCTCAAAATTAGTGACTGCCTTGCAGGATACAGCACCATGCAAGTTTTAGGTACTTTAGATGTTTAGTTTCTTAACCATCATGGAGATCAGTCCTCAATGCATTCTTTAGTGCATGATAACAACTCCAAATATACAACCAGAGGCAAAAAGAATAGTCTAGGATGAGACAGCATCCTCACTTTACCTTTAGTTCCTCCTTACAGTATAGTACTATGTGTTATTAGGACACCTGCTATTGTTTGCTAATGCTTGGTCATTATGATACACAATGTGACAGTGATTCACCCAGTAGACATTCAGTCCTCAGTGTTAATGTGTCCACATGTGAGGAAAACATTTAATACCTGCAAGTGTCTTTTGCGCTGTCAAAAATGTGACACTCGGTACAGCAAATGCAAAAATTGCTAAAACAGATCAGTGCAGTGGACCAACTACATTTCACAAGTCAAATCAAGCCGCTTTAATGCATCGGTTACGTGTCCTTATTGCCGAGCCGGGCGGCAGCGAAGCAGAAAAATGCATTGCACCTATTTCTCTGTTTCTGACACCTTCCAGTAAGTCAATAATATTCCAATTTCTCAAAGTAAATGCAAAAAGAATGATGTCGATCAGAGCGGTGAGTCAGGGCAGCCCTGTCTCGGGCCTTTAAATTGAATCTTTCCAGATCAGGCATCACTTTTTTGCCAGCGCCTTGTAAACAAAGACTGGTTGCATAGTGTCTAATCCAGGATTAGATTCACCTGTAATTGGGTCTTCGTGGAGTGAGTTAACTGTTAAATTACTCTTCAGTGAAGGGATGCCACCCAGTACGCCAGAGCCAACCCTCTGGGGAGCACAGCAGTGAGCCTCTAACAAGACGGCAAGACAAAGAGTGATGGTCTACTGTAGAAACAAAAGGCAATCGCTATATCCTATAGGCTGTTTTGCGACATATACAGTAGAGTCTGTGCACCAGCAGACATGATGAGCAAGACCGTAATTATCTCTGTCCACTAAACCCCTCATTGACTCACCACAATGACGGTGGACTGCAGACTTTGTAAGAGGAAGTTGTGACCACATTAGTGGCATTCATTGGTGCATTTGGGGGCAATTTCATAATGATGTAGAGTGGCAGCCATTAGGGTTGTGGTGTGGTAATGGTAATAGTCCAGCTATTGCAGCAGGTGCTCGCAGGGGTTATGAGCCCATTCAGACCTCATCATTACAGAACAGTTAAGGATTGAAAGAGGATTCACTTAAATCTGAATGTGAGGCAATTTAACACATGCATGCTTCATGTGTTGTTGGCTGCCGTATTCGCTGCTCCTAATTCCATCCCTGCTATTGATCTGCGCCGCGGCTAACAGTGAACTGCTTCCTAATGTTCTCTATTCTCTCTGTGTCCCAGGAATTAATACCTTAACATGTGATGCTGTTGCACGGTTACTGTCTTTTTTATTATTTCAATCTGTTTTGTGCTTTTGAACGTTGTGTCTTTTCCAGTCCTGAGGGTTCTAAATCATTGGGATTGTGTTGTATTCATATTCTGAGCTGCCCCATTTGGATGGGATTAATATTCTGGAGGGATCTGGGTGAAATATTTGCCATGCTCCTTGGCAACCAGACTCATCATTCTGGACAGATTTAGCCAGTGACATCCTACAGGAGGTGGTTTGGAATAGACAATACGAGGCACAGCACAGCCTGATAATACATAACATCAGCTATAAGGCAGCCTATAGCCAAGACATTACATCAGTCCATTTGAAGAGCGAGTGGAGTCTCCTAATGGCTTCCTTTTTTTTTTTTTTTTTTTTTTTTTTTTTTTAAAGCTGTGTGGGCTTAAAAGAATGACTGCACATTGGTGAAAATGTGTTTGTATCCATCAGGTTAGCCAAAACCTTTTCAAATTGCCTCATTACACCCTCTAAACTCAAACTGTGCGCGGAGCTGATGAAATGAAGCAACAGAAAACAAAGCTCTTTATGCACAGAAGTACTCAGGCATACATTTTAGAACACAAAGGTCTTTAGTTTAGGTGCATTAGGCCGATACCACGCAGCATCGGGCTTTCACCCTGGCAGCGATGGAGTCTCCTGTGCAATACATGAGTACTGCACTCGGGGTGGCGATCCTGATGTGGAAGTGTTATAAATATTTCACTTGTGGATGGGACATGGACCTAGCCAACCGAACTGCAATAACATCTAGGAGGATACACTATGAAGCAGAAGAAGTAGCCCCTATAGTATAAAATAGATATTATATGAGGAAAAAACAAACAGAACTAGAACATATACACCGATCAGCCACAACATTATGACCACTGACAGGTGAAGTGAATAACATTGATCATATTGGTACTATGTGGTGTTCTGCTGGAAAACCTTGGATTTTAACATCTGTGTTGATGAGACTTAGACACCCACATAAACATTGTCCCAGAACAAGCACACTCCCTCATGCAAACATGGCAAAAACATCAATCAGGAACATCTTGAGGAGCATGACAATGGCCCAAGATGTTGATCTGACCTCCAAACTTCCTAGACCCCATTCTGATCAAGCATCAACAGGATGCAGTGGAACAAGTTGGATTGACAGAGGCCCCACTGCACAAGCCAGAGTACCCAAAGGATCCACTGCCAACGTCCTGGTGCCAGACCCCATAGGACCCCCTGAGAGGTCCTCTTGTCCATGCCCAATGGTTCAGAGCATTTTTGGCCACATAAGGGGGACCAAC
>OMNN01023884.1:0-25433 GCA_900302755.1 Chromis chromis
TTGATTAATCGAATAATTGCTGTGGCTCTACACAAATCGTTGTGGTTCATCATTAAAGCAAAACAACAACAAAAAAATAATAATATTCTATTTTACATAAAATTCACAACAATTATTGTTGTCACAATACATCAACAACTTTGTGGCATAAGAATGGTTTATTAGTATATTAAAAACAAATATTGTAATTGGATGTAAAGTGCATTTGAGGTCCTCGCACTGGATTGCGTGACAGCAAAGACTCTTGTATGTGTTTGTGCAAAAACAGAGAGCCAACGAGACAGACGGTGGGAGGGAGATTAAGGGAGTGTCCTCAGGTACCCATCTCTCCTCTGTGTGTGTTTGTGTATGTCATAATTTCATGCCGTGGTGTTACTGGGTGAAGTGAGGCAACAGCGTACGACCCAGGCTTCTTAATCTGGTTAACTAGAGCTGAATGGGTGAGAGTAATGGCTGTAATCCTCACATCTAAGCACAAAAACCAGTGCAGAGATTTTCAGTGCTCTAAATGTACTGTTAACTCAACAGCCATCTGCACCCGTTTAAATGGTCACTGACAGATATGCATTAAACCGCAATTTAAAACCTTCATCTCTCATTCTAGACTTAATGCTAATTCCTTCAAACTATAACTGGAACCAGTCAAAAAAAAAAGTTTTCAGCTATAATTCTCATAATTCCGTTAATGGCTTGCTTCTTGTTGTTTTCTGTTTTCAGACAGCTGTGTTTCTAGGTTAGGGTGATCTAACTGTGTGTGTGGTTGCTGTGTGTAGGGGTAGCCTTGTGACCACAGTTACATTGTTCATCCACAGCTATGGATTCTGGCCCAGAAAGAAAGCCCACACACATTCAGTGAGCTATGATCCCACTTGGATTCAAACCAAATAATCTCTCATACAAGTCAGCCTGATTTGTGCCGTAATACCACCACATTTGTCCATCCATCCTTCAGGGCTGCTCAGTTTGTCCCAATGAGACATAGACATGCAACAGACTACCATGGCGAACAAATAACAAAACGCGGAATTGATAAACATGTTTCTACAGCACCGCAGCCTTCTTAATTCACAGTTTTAAAATGTGCCTTTTTCACAACGCATATTCCAACTGCTTCTCTTTGTCCCTCAGTCATCCGAGGGGATTGCATGCAGTCACAGATGATGCTGCTGCTGTGAGCTGTTGATTTCTCAGGAAAGCCATTAGTGTTGTTTGTCTACTCAGAGCAGTGCCGGGTTACTGGATCCCTTCTTCCTAACAGTTGGCTCATATTGGCAGACAGTCAGGGCGCGTAACTATGAACAGGAAAATTACTTGCCCTCGATGGATTCCATTTAAATTACAGAACATGTTTTGCTTTCACTACTTTTTTTGAAAAGTGTGCAATTAAATTTGTCTTTAGAGACTCAATTTGTTCATGTTTCTTTCTGTCATTCAACCTTACATCCTTTTGCTTACTTTTTTCCATCATTTGACCCTGTAAAGCGAGTCTTTATAAATGAAAGCTCAAAAAAAAGCCTAGAAGTATCCCGCTTGCATATTTTGAGAATGTTCAATATCCTTGTTCAAATGTTTTTTCTGCAGGGAAACAGATGGATATTCCTAAGAATGATGGCAAACTTTCTACAGCAAACAAATAGGAGAATCCTGTTGAGATAAACAGAGAGAAGGTGGAGGAGTGTGAGGAATTTTGGATTGTGTAGCTTGCCCCTCCAACTCTGGAGCAAAGAAAACTTGGAATTGGGAGTGGAGGCAGTCAGAAAAAGAAAAAAGTGCATAAATTTTCCTTTTTCTTCACGGCTTCTGGAAAATGGTATAATATAGGTGGCGTCCAAACACAACACTTTCCATATTCCCCAGATTATTGAGCAAGTTTCAGAGCGAGTGGACAGTTTATACTTAATCCACTGTTCTCAATCAAAGGCCTTTCATTACTGCATATACTGTGTGTAACAGTATATTATATATTACTATCGGTACCTATTTTTGACTGCAAATATGTTGGGGTTATGCATGGAGCATAACACATTTTCCTGGCTTAAGAAATTCTTTGTGACCCTGGCCAACCATTTCCTCTCTCAG
This sequence comes from Chromis chromis, assembly GCA_900302755.1. Taxonomy (NCBI): domain Eukaryota; kingdom Metazoa; phylum Chordata; class Actinopteri; family Pomacentridae; genus Chromis; species Chromis chromis. The sequence continues at coordinate 2,080 of OMNN01023884.1, forward strand.
TCTTCTAATTGTGCTCAAGGGAAAAATTCACTTTTGTGTCACGTGGCATTTTATAAAGATTCTATTACCAATCATGTAGTGACCATCAGTGCCAGGAATTCTTGGCACTCTCAAAAGCAGTCAACGTAGCTGTTAATGAAGAGTTCTGCATATCTGCTGTCTGAATATTTTTGTCACACCTAAACAAGACAGCATTAATAGTACAGACATGGTGTGCGATACTTAATCGTCGTTAACCAAAGCTTGGTGTGTTTGTGTCTTAAAATGTATCTGTGTCTCTGTGTGTAGATGAATGTATCAGTTTTGTGTCCTTGTAGCTCTATTCTTGTTGGACATCCTTGTTCTACACCCCATTTTCTAAATCCCAATATGTGTGTTTGTGTGCATTCATGCACATGAGTGTTTTTGCCCTGTTCAGAATGTGTGAACAACTCTGACCTTAGAGGCAAGGAAACTGATAGCGTCCTAGAATTTTCTGCCCAGCCAATATCCACCTCACCTGAAAGTAATCCTTCTTGCTTTGAAAGCACACTTTACCATTTACAACACACACAATTAAAATACGCATCCAAATCCACCCCAACACCCCATTCACACATGCATACCTCCACTCAGATTTTCCCACTGTCCCACCCACTGCAATTACCAGTAAAGGAGGGTTATTGGACTCCTCTGACATGTTCACTGACTCTTGTCCTGTACAACATGGTTTTGGCCGGAAGGTCCTCACTGTGAACTTTTGAACCCCTCCCATAAAAACAGCAATACTACTTTGCTCTAATGCTGTTCAATGTTACCTTTAAGCCCTCAGTAAGTGGGATTTAGAAAATAATGCCCTTATGCAGGCTGTTTACACAAGATCCCTGCCATACCAGCCACACTCTTGCCGCCTCAGCCCCCTCCTGCCTCAAATCACATTTAATAGGGCTAGTTTGATCCCACGCCAGCATAAGCATACACTTGCTATGACCTTGGTTGAATTTAATGGGGGTTAAAGAAGTTTTCACATTGGCAGTGCACACATTAATAGTTTGTCTGGCGGATTTGGTAAATTGGAAGAGATGGAAGTGCAGTCAAAGTGTCCGATTAATTGGGTCTGCAACCCCCCACCACCCCCTCCGTTGCTATACACAGCCCTCGTCCTACCCTTAGCATCCCGTCCAGGTTCACCTTGGGGTACTCTGGGACATGCTGTTTAGACCACGGCTCTCGTGTGCTTTGTGCGCGCGTGTACGCCTGCGTATGTGTACATGCATGCGTAACTTATGGATGTGTACTGTATGTCTGCCATGTATGTGTGGGAAAAAAAGACTTAGGGGGAAAAACACACGAAGTGGGAGGTGGATGAGAGGTGAATGAGCATTGGTGGAATGAGGGGGCGTAAAGAAAGTGTGAAGTAACTAAAAGTGCACTGAATCAATAAAAGTCTGTAAAGTTACAGTGAGCTGCAAAAACTTTAAATCTGTAAAATTGTGGAAAAGAATACAACAGTCATTAAACTGCTCTTAGTATGTTTCGCTGGGGTAAGAAATGAATCGATATTTCACACAGTACAAATCCTGCTTGTGTTGATTTATATTTGCATATTTTTGTGCACAGTCTTTTTTTCCTCTGTCATTTCTTTATGAATTGTTTTGTTCCACATTTTACTGGATTTTGTTGGATTAGCATCACTCATAGTCTATTAAACATTTTCCAGATATGGCAATGCCAGCCTCTATAATGTCATTCTTCATAAGTGCCTTTATAGGCACCAGACTGTAATATATGTGATAATAGCATGGGATATAGCATCATAGTGTGAGCCAAACAAGTCTAGTAATCCACTGTAATTGGTTGGATTTTTGCAATGAGTCAACCTCTCTGTCTGCCTGCCTCTGCGTCTTTGATAATCCAATATACAGTTCTTTAATCTTTACCCTCTGTGTTGAGCAAATTAATTAAATATTGACAAGGAATCCAGCGAAACCACAGAAAAACAGAATGTCACAGCTAAACTGATTACATCCATGACAGAGGTAAGAGAGAGACAGAGAGAGATGTATGATCTATCTCATGCACTATGAATGATTAAAGACCATAGACGATGGTTGAATTCCTGCAACCTGCTGAACGCTAAGTGTGCAGATTGAATACTGTATTAGCCCAGGCTCACTTTCTTACACCATCAGTCTGTCAATCTTTTCCCCACTCACCAAACATGAAAGCGATAACAATGTCTTTCTGAGTGTTTTCCTCCAAGAGAGAATCCCATTTCCCTTCTTTAAAGCCAACGCACCATCTGTCACCAGGGCACTGGTAATGAAAGACTAAGAAAAACACTCATAGGATCATACAAGGAAACCTAACATGTTGTAGGAGATGATTTGAGCAGAGTCCATGCAAGCTGATGAAGTTTCTTCCCCCATGGTAACCTTATTTTGACCCTTGTCCTTTTCCCCACAAGGGTAATTGGCCAATCTGGTAGACACGCATACACTACAGAGTGGAAAAGAGCCAAAAGTATTCTGGTTCACGTGTGTGCGTGTGTGGTGGCAATGCATGTATATTCACTTACAGTGTTTATATTTCTGCCAGCCTGTCTGGTGTTTGTGTGTGCCCAAGCATACACATGCTTGTGTCTGTGTACAAGCATGCCTTGGATTGTGTTTATGTCTGTCTATTTGGGAGAATCAACAGACACAGTGCCGATGGAGTTGATTTTATTAGGGATGAGATTAGGGTCATGTTGCAATACGCTCGCTGTGGTCTTATTATTCTGATCTGTCCGTTGGAGTTTTCTACTGCAGAGAGACAGCTGGCCCAGTAACATGATCCAGACCACCAACTACCCTGTTACTACTTCACAGCCAAGTCAAAGCCCAGGCCAAGGACAATAACTGATTTAGATTTACTAAAGACATGCACACAAAACACATTTATCCTCACTTTCTGTAAGGTTATGCAGTCTTAACCAAAAAAAAAACTACCCAAACCACACAGGATAGCCTGCACATCCTCCTTCATTGGAGAGCAAAAGAAACAATTTTTTTCTCTCTCTCCAAAACGATGAAGAAAGAAAGGAATGGATAACTGAGAATGAGTGTGGAGGTGTTAGGAAAAGCCCTCTGGCTGAGAAAGGTAGGAGAGCTGTGAGTGGTGGGGAGGGAGGAGGCAGATTCTCACTACCATCATGTGGCTGAACCAAATCCCTTCCCTCCTCTCCTCTTCTCTCCTGCTCTGTGTGAGGAGCGAGTGTGGCCTGGGGCACATGTTCAGATATGGGTGCGAGTGATTGGTTTGCTGCCAACGATGGCAAAGGTCAAGCTGCTCTGTGCTCTTTGTTGTTGTTTCCTCAGAGTCACTGTTGTGTTCTGTTCTTCACTGCAATCCCGTGTTTCATTATTACAGTTGGAGGTGGGAACAGTGATGTGAGCTGCATTCGGTAGACGTTTGTTTATTTCCATTTTTAATCTGGTTTTCAGTTGCTTTATGTGATTTGTTCCTCTAGTATAATACTCTAAATTCTTTACTGTCTTCACTGCCTGAAGTTGTTTGAATTGTGTCTTAATACCTATGTTAAGAAATAACATCGTTTTACAGAGCCTTACAGCAGGTGTGTTCAGATAAAGGCTGTTATCAGTTAGCTGCCAAAAAGAGCAAAACATAGCTTTGCTGATTAAAAATTAGGGGAACTAATTAGTCTTAAGGATAGTCCCAAGTGAAACAATGAGCAGTAAAAAGATATTATTAGGCGTATGTCATCAATTATTAACTTTATGGAATGAAAAGACAAAGGAAAAATTTCCCAAAGTTGCTTTCTTCAGAGACAGAATAAATGTTCATCCCGGTGGATCAAAAGCACAAAAGTGTTCTGTAGCTTGACCTAATTCAATCCTTTGTGTCATGTGAGAAATATTTATGTTGTGATGCCAAGTAAGGTGGTATGTTTTCATCAAGAATAATTATTTGAATGATAATATTTTGTCTAGTTTTTAGAATGATGCATTGGCTTCTGTGCCTTGAACAGAGGAACAAAAAGAGTATGTAACTTAATGTAATGCCTACTGTAAATGTTCCACAAAGATAATCTGCTAATCATGAGACCGCCATATGCCCTGTTCCATATTTCCCACCGTCAGTCAAAGCGGGGTGTTTTGAGCAAAAGAAATAATGCATGTCGTCTACTGTAGAAAATATGCTGTAATAAGTAGCGCTCTAACAGAAGAACAAATGCCAGTGCTGCTAATTCAGCTGGAAAAAAAGGGCTGTCAACTGTCGTAGACTGCTACTGTTTTGACAATGGCTAATATACTTAAGTATTCCCAAGGCTGGCAAATTGGTGCAGTGTCTGTTTTTTATGTTAACATCTGTCTGCACCAATTTAATGAAAAACGTGATCAATATCAATTAATCATGAACCTGCAGATCATTCTAATAGTGTTACACACAGAATAAAGATGCTTTTGGCCATGTTTTCAAACCTAATGCAACTGCTTATTGGTATTTGGTATTTTTGCATTAAACACAAACTTATCCTTTCATAGAGCTTTCTTTTTTTTGCATGTAGGTATTCTCTGCGTAAGGGCTATTTCTTTTAATGTGGGTCTTTAATCACATTATATCATGTCACATCCAAGTTAAGTACTTGGAATGTTGCATTTTAAAACCCGCTGGTTTAAAACTGCAATAGACTGACTACATGTACCTCACCTCTTGCCTGAACAGGGTCAGTGTCATGTTAAATAAATGATGTGCAGGTTTGACTGTGTTAAGTTGGCTGTCTCTCCCCAACTTTGTGCAAGTTGTTTCACAGTCTCAGGCACTATTTGTGTTTTGTAGTCTGCAGTGTGTATGCCCTCAGACATGTTATTTTAACCCCTGAGGTTTGTGTGTTTCATCCTCTGCCCTCTTTCTTCTGAGAGGTGAAGCAAGCGCTCTTAAGACTGATGTGTGTCAACAGCATAGACAGAGAGAGACTACAGCCCGTTGGACCCCATTTTCCATCATGTTTTGCACAACACAATTGCATGTGTGTGCACATATATATATATGGATGTATGGTTTGGCTGTAAGATGGAAGTTAAAATAGGAGAGGCTATGTGGTGAACACAATAGCAATGGCAACCATTATTCATTGTATGACAGTTATTTCATTATAATTACTAGTCGTGGATGCTCTAAAAAACAGATCATTCAGCTAATTTTAATTCAGTTATTTGATTTGACAGTTAAATCTGGCATGAAATACAATTTTACCATGGATTGATGTTCAGACTGTCCAGAACCACATTTCTTTGAGGAAATTTCACAGCTCTTCAGCTCATCTTCATCGAAATATTTTGTCTGCTCAGCTGAAATTAAGTTTTCCCAAAATCCCCACTTTCCTCTACATTCCTCCACCCCGTTATACTTTTCCTTATACCTCCACTTTCCCCCTCTTTCCATCCCATTCTATTATCGCCTTCCCATCCTCCCTGTTTTCCATATTGGCCTTTTTGGGTCTCATAGCCCAGACGTTTTTCTTCATAGAGCCTGGAAAGGCGCTTGAGCAGTGAATAATTCTGAACATGATAAATCCCACCTTAAATCCAGCCATGAGACTCCAACAGGGTTCCACATGTAATTCTAAGCCCTATTATAGGCCACTAATGCCGGTAGAGGATGGCGAATCACGGCACAGCCTGCAGCCATGTAAGAATTAGAAATAAATATGCATCGGTACCAGATAAATATAGCAAGCGGCAAATCTGCCATGAGACTGTGTGTGTGTGTGCGAGAGACGCCACAATTTGCAGGCGATGAGAAGAATTCGCAACAGCTCTCTGGGTAATTGATGGATTAAATTCAGTGGATAAGGGGTTGGAGTTAATGTGCGCCATAATTTAGTAGAAAGAAAGCTCAATAAAAAAATGTTTCGTCCATATTTAAAGAAATGTGTTTCGCTGTCATGTCTGAACACCTCATTTTAGGCCTTGTATTAGGTGTCTCAAGGGTGGCAGTTGAGGTCTCTATCAATGCTGTTTATCTATCTGTTCATTGACTGTGGAATTACTTAATGAGGAGTGTAAGCTAGCCGGGGTAGAGCTCCAGCTCTGGCGCTGGGTAAGATTTTTTTGTGCATATGGGCCCCTTTGAAGTCATAAGTATAAGTGTAATATTATTTTACTGAGCCCCGACCAGACAAATTCTTTATGCCTGTTTCCTAGAGCTGTACTAGCCGCTTAGAGCTGTGGTCCAGGAGCTGATCTCCTCACACTGTAAGGCAAATAGTAGAGTTACTCAAATTCACTACATTCCCTGTACAAAGTCTCCTCAGAAATCGCCATCCAATCAGAATGCAGGATTAGGTAAGTAGATTCATGATTGAACCCACAACTCATTCAGTCTACCGCCATAATTTACATGGCTTACATGCCATTGTCTGCCTGGTGCACACACACGATGATAGCGACTTTAAAATCTTGTACCTCATATTTTGCATTTTTAAAGAGCAGAAAGAGACCTAAAATGGGATTTACAAGACATCTACTGCCCCAGTAGGGCTAAGAAGGACAAAATTACAGCATATAACCTGATGTAGGATCACAAGTAGTAAGGTATTACTTGTAATGTAAACACTATTACACTGACATTGACTGTGACATTATACTAAAGTATTTGTATACTGTTATATATTCCTAGTTTTGCAAAGTTAGAGCAATGATTATGATTACTGAACCCAAAGGCTCTGGGCTGTTAAATGCTGTAATAAAATTTAAGATTTTATTTAATCGCTCTTTTGTTCCAGTCTTCCTCAAATACTTTCCCACCTCAGACTGTTACGTAATACAAGCTAGAGATGTATAATTTATAATACTCGTGAGTACTACAGTCTGTGGTGTTCTATTATGCCATCAACAGTCACAGTGTACAGCACACAAAGTTTGACAGCATTTTTATTTTTGATATTTGACTGCCTTTATTATAATCAGCAGTAAAAATGTTTGCTATCCCATCCCGGGTAACAGAAATAATAGATTTGTATAATCAGGTTTAAGACACAGAGACAACACATTTTGCACAGCAAGGTATTAAATCTCAGATGTTTAACTTGTTGTCCTACCTCCTCTTACAACCCTTTGCCTTTTTGTGCAGCTGTGCATCTTTTATTTTTGGCATTTTGAACGTCTTCCTCTCAGTCAAACACTGGCTGTAAGTCGCTGATACATCAAACCGAGATCACAAAATGATACTATAAAAAATGGAGCATGTTTTTTTTTTTTTTTTTTAGATTTAAAATATGTGAAAGAGTTTAAAAATGAAACAGGAGAAAGACAATGGGGCTTTTTTGATAACTATCCTGTCAGAGATCATGCTACTCCACTCTAACACCCTGTAGACCTGTCAGTTGTTGCCATTAACCTGTGGGTGCTTATTACCTCCTGCGGGTACCAACCCCACCATGGCAGTTACTTTTTAATTAAGTATTTTGTTGTATTAGAGACCTCAGTTTATACTTCAAACGCCTCATTAGATCATTTCCCCTCTGCGTTTTGACACGAGGAGTGAATGCTGCAGCGATTTTTTTCCCTCCTTTATCTGAGGGCATATGCTGGTTTTTGTTCTCTTACAGTGCAATGTGGCACTATGACATGGTATTTGAAAAGCCCCAGTTTTGTTGACTTATTAATTGCTTGTGTCTTCTAACTGAGTAGTGTGGAGATGACACGGCATGCTGTGATATTCTCTTTAGATAGTGATAGTGGTTGCAGTAGGGGGTTGGAGGTGGTGGGTGGAGGGGTTCTTCTTCACTCTTTCCCTCTCTCTCTGTCTTCCTTCCCTCAGCTCATCAGTTCATCAGGCTTCTCCATGGAACACTTAGCCCTGAGGAGAAGCCGTGGGTGGGGGTTTGTAACTTTTGATGAATGAATACATCTCTGACTCACTCCTCTTTTATCTGACTGTTTAATCTTGACGCTCTCTTTCTCTGTTTCTTTCTCCATCTCTCGGTTGCTCCCTCTCTGAACCTCTTCTTCTTTCTTTCTGGCCTCTGCTCCTCGCTCAAGACAGTGGTTGCTGATTTAATTGGATTGTGCTGAACTCTGGCTCTCTGTTGCATCTCTTATGATCATCGTGGAGACTCTTTGACTCAGCCTTCCTGTGAAGTTCAGCTTTGTAACACTGTATGAACTTTGCTTTCTGTCGGAGTAGCGTCTTTTCCCTGGGTTTTCTCCAGGTATGCCGTGTAGATGAGTTTATCAATTATCTATAAACATTTTTTGTTACACTGATCAAAAGTAGGTTATAGAGTATAGGCAGCCTTGAACATAAAATCAGGACAGCTCATATGAAAGTGTTTACAACAGGTTCAGAGTCGGCGGAGCCAACTGAGAGTTGCTCATCCAGAGACAAACTCTCATGGATCCTTTTCCCACACAGGACTCTCATCCTTGGGCTTGCCCCGTTGCCTCCCTCCATACCCTCTTGCCTCTCCTTTCCACTCCCCTCCCCTTTGCTCTCCTTTCTCCAACCTCCCTGAGCTCGATTGAGGGAGATGATTAAGACATCAAAAGCTGTGCCTCACTGTAGATCAAAACTCAGGGCTGACGGGCGGGAGCCTGATCCCACATAGACTTCCGCTGCATCCCCACAGCCGGAGATTTGCCATTCCCAGCAGCTCTCCTGCTCCACTCCATTAGTATCTCCATGCCAATCGGAGGCTCCCTGGGGTTCGACATGTAGCCAAGGATGAGTCAGGGCTGTGCAATCAACCCCATCCATGAACAGGCAGGTGCTTGAGTGGTACGACGCAGCAGTGTGTGCGGGGGGGGCATCTGTATGTGTGTGTTTGTGTGTCCATATGTTTATCATAGCTCAAGGCCCTTATTCACCCCCACTGTTTTATCATCCCCAACACTGAACAGCAGCAGCCCATCACACTGCCTATATCTCCTTTTCTCTCCTTTTGCTTTCACTCTCGCTCTCTACCTCGAGGGGCTTTAGTTCATGTGATTCCACGCTCCAGCTTTAGCTCAACTTTGTCACTTGGCAGTCTTGAAAGATTTTTTTTCTGCTTGTCTCTCGTTTTACTCCTGCTGTTAAAGTGGTGATAAAGGGAACAGAAAATACATACAGGATCACGAGAAGAGACTTTTCACTGCTTGTAAAATGAAGTGCTTCATGTTCCATCTGAGCAACGTCAGTGGAAAAGGGTGAGAGCCAGTCAGAAACGGTTAGGGCAAATTGTGGAAAAAAAAAATTTAATAAACGTTGTTCCCATCCAGGCATGGAAATAATAGGAGGAAATAATTGGAGTCTTTCTAGCTGGGGAGGGAGGGGGGTTAATAATAATAGTCTAAGTATAAAAACTGAGGTTTATGAAATGATTTGGTATTTGTTTTTAGTAACATGGAGATAAAACTGAGCTGAGAACACACTGTGCAAATAGTGTTATTATTCCCCTGTAACCTGGCTATTCTCGGAAATTTTTCCATGTTCACTGTAATTTGGTGCTGATGTCATGGTTAGTGTGCTGCCTGTATAGCCATTAATGTTGCTGGAAAAAACACTCTTTGAATAGTCTTTATGTCCCTGAGAGACACAGAGGAATGTGCGCCAGAGGAATGTGCGCCACAGAAACACACACAACACTGTACAGACACAAGCAGGCCAGCTGTAAATGTACAAATCACAACATTCGAATCACCCCTAATTCCTCCCCACTTATCAGCTCATCGGGGTCTGTGCAACCCTTCACATTGGCGGTGAAGTTACAGTCCTCTGAGCAGCCATTTGGTCATTCAGTTTTAGCCAGTCAACCAGTGAGTCAGGCCCTGGGGCTAAGCTCATTAAGGCAGGAGAGTCCCCTACTATCCGTCCCTCCCGCTATGCACCTAAGGGCGAGCCCCCTCCCTGTCAACTCCCTGCCTTTAATTGAGTTCTCACTTCTCTTTATTTTACTGTCAGCATTATACTTCTCTCATTGTTATCCCCCTCTCCATCCCCTTTTCTTGAGCCCATCTCCTCCCTTTCCTTTACTGCTGCCACCACCAACACTTTTTTTTGGTATTTCAGAGAGTAAGCACTTTCTCCATATTAAGATGTGAAATTCATTTTGACACTGGGCTGGAAATAGAGTGGAACCGGCAATATGCCCCTATCTGTTTCCCCCTCTCCCACTCCCTCTCTCTCTCTCTCTCTCTCTCTCTCTCTCTCTCTCTCTCTCTCTCTCTCTCTCTCTCTCTCTCTCTCCCTCTCTCTCTCCTTCAATCCATGAATCCGCTCTCCCACCTCACTTTCTTAAATCACCTAGAGAGTATCTTGCATGGTAAGGGCCTGTTTGCCCCAATTATATTTTCATAAGGATGGCATTGAAGAAAGGAAATAATCCTTTCCACCTCCTTCTCAGGATTTGTATATAGGAGGGAAAGAGAATAAAATGAGGGATGGAGAAATAAAGCAGGATAGATTAAGGAGGAATAATGAGCAGTTAGTAAAAGGTATAGAGTAAAAAACAAGAGAGAGCAAAGAAAACTATATTATACAGACAGAATCGGTAATGTGTACAACTCAGCTGTGCACCTCAAATCTTGTTTCAGTGAGTCAGCTGATAATGTAACCAAATGTGCTGATAGATAGAGGAGATAAGGTTGACATAAAGATTGCATGAGAACCATTGTGTGAATACCACATCCCTGAGCCAACAAATATCTACTACTGCTGCTCTTAAAGTGTAACAGAGGTAGCTGAGACATGGAGATGATTAGACTGTTACATCTGGCCACTAGCCCAGAGCTAATTCACATAGTTGAATAACTGTGTGACCAAATGGCTGGGTTGCCTAGACCGCCACACTCTTCTGGAGATGATATGATGCAACCGGATAAAGAGCAGAACGAGGCTGTATGTATACACTTGAGCCAAGCGGTGGCTTTTCTTACATGATTTTTCATCATGGCTAAATGTTTGTTTTCCCCCCAGGGACATTAGCGTCAAGGGATCATGGCTATAACTGCGTTACCGAGGTGGATTTGAGCCTTTAGGCATGTCGTAGCCTTAAAATCACCTCTCACTCTGAGGCATATACAGTGAATGGACATGCTTACATATATAGGCATGAACTGTGTACAGTATGCAGTGGTGCACACAGATGCAAGTGCACACACAAATGCTTGAAGACACACAAAGGATGAACATATTCCATTTCTTGAGTCTGTGTTCCGCAGTAAAACATTATAAATGGCTATAAATGTGAAGTTTGCCGTTCATTAACACTGTCTGCATACATTTTATACGTAGGCTAAAGGTGGACAGACACGCGTTTGTTTATGAGTGCAATTTATAAGGTCTTGGTTGTTTCTGCTGCTTGTGTCTTTTTCTCTTCACTGCCTGAGATATCAGTAATAATGTGTAGGAGCAGCTGTGTATATTTATCCAAGTGTGCAACCCTGAAACTGCCCCATGTTTAGTTTAACTCTGTGACTTATAGGAAAATTGTTCTGTAATTACAAGTAATAACTGAGAGGATAGACAAAACCGTTGCATACATACACAAACACAAAGTCTCCCTCTCACGCACACACATAGAAAGCATCCCAGCTTCTAGCAACACACACAAATTCTTCCAATTTAATTTGTAATTTAATCAATCTAAAAAAAGTCTAAAGAAACAATCAGCAACAGCCAGTGGCTATTCAACTTAAACCCCTTGCCCTGTCTGACTAGACTGAGATAATTGTCCAGTAATATGGTCGAGAGGGCAAGGGGGAGAGGGACTGAGACAGAGCAGAAGGTCGGGGCCCATCCCCTCATCTAAAATAGCCTCTAAATGCGCATGGCAAGGCTCCCATTATTAGGCCTTCCAAGTTGCATGGAGATGGCCAAGGCCTGTTTACATTCACTGGTGATATTTGGAATGAGGGAACATAGAGAGAGAGAGAGACGGAGAGGAAAGGCATGGAGGGGAAGGGGAGAGGAAATAAATTACCAAGATGGTCCAGGAAGTGCGAGGCAGGTAATTGCAGTTGACAGTCCAGTCTGCCACACAGTTAATTTGAGCCTGAGCCCAGGTCCCTTCCACTATAGCGCACCATACTTATACACAGCACAATCTGTCTGCATAGGTACATGCCCAGACATCATCTCAGTCTCTCTCTCTCTCGCTCTCCTTCTTTCTTTCGCTGGCAGTAGAATTATGTCGTCAGCAAGATATGAGCAGCCGTGTCCCTCCCGATAGATGCACACTCCATGTCCTTATTTTCCCTATAGTTTAATTTTCCACTGAGAAATATTGAATTTTGGGCAGGGTGATAGTGTACCTGTCAGTGATAGGGCGTCATCTCTAACTCCCTCTGACAGGTGGACCATTATATCTGCGAGGGAAAATAATCCCTCTCCACTTTAAGAACAGCAAATTTCAACCCTTTGGTTGGAAAAGAGCAGGAAGGAAAGGCCTCTTACCTAAATCTGCTCTGATCGGTTAATGAAAGCCATTATTTAGAAAGGTGATTGCTTTTTTCAAAGTGAACATGCAATACGAGTGTTTACCTTCAGTCTGAGAATCCATTTTGGTGAACCTGACTGTGGGTACACTTGGATACATACATATACTGTATATGTGTCAGTGTTACTTCATTACATAGAGATTTTGATCTACCTAACAGATTTTAAAATGCATGAATGTCAACCATGACAAGAATGTTTTTCCCTTTTCGTGTGATAAAACATTACCTGAAAGATAAGAATTAAGCTCAGTGCTGTCAGTCTTATTTTAATATCTCAACTTAGTACATCGTTGCGTTTCTCTATGACACCAAGTCTCATATCAACAAAACTTCTGTGTTGATTTAGGCAGAAATGTAGTAATGTTTTTGTAAACTAAGTCAATAATTGACTCTTATCTGTTCAAACATGTGCTGCAGTTGGGGATCTGGCTGAAATCAATCCTAATTTCCCTCTGCTGTCTTCGGTGTTAAGGTTGGGAATGCCCAGTGGCCCCTCAGCCTACTGTACCATGGATGACATCAACCCCTCTGGTCCCACATCCATGCAGCCACTTGACATTTCTATCGACATTTCCCACGGTGCTCTCACATTAAAGGGCGTGACATTTCATTTGCACAAGATGTTGATTAAAATACACCCTTATGGTCTCAAAAAGGGGGGAGGGTGTGGGCCCTTTTTGTACCCCCTACTTTGGGAAATTGAGAAGAGATTAGGGAATAAATAGAAGATCAGCTGATTGAGGGGATTATGAAAAGGCCCCAGTGCTGGTATTCTGTAAAGACTGTAAGATAAAAGGGATACAAAATGTCAGGTTTCCAACACAAAATCAGTTTTACTGCTAGAGAATAAAGTGAAAACAATCAACAATGAAACATTTGTCTTTTTAAAGTTCATTGAGACACATAGTGATTTTAGTGGTTTCTTTCAGGCCCATGAACATTTGACAACACTCCTCTTTGCAATACTTCTTAATGCAAATAAAACCTGATTTGAATCAAGCCGAATTCAGTCGGAGTCCATCAGTGGCAGGTCATATTTACGTCTGTGTCAGGCCACCTGCACCGTGCTGCTGTCTGCTGATGTGTTAGCCCCAGCTGGACTTGTATGATCTGACTCCAGGCCAGGTCTCACCTGCCAGCTCCTATCGGGTCCACCACTTGTACACTGGCCTGGGGCCTGTCACTGATGGGCAGCCTGCCGTCCGCTCTAAACGGCTGGCTTCTAAAGACATTCAATGATGTCTATTCTCCTCTGCCTGAAACAGCTTCTGACAAGACACTGAGATGTTTATTTCCTGACTCAGTTCATGTTTCGTCTTTGTTGTAGAGCTTGGCCTAGACTTTAAGTTTGACCTTTAAGTTATTTCATGTTTAGAAGCACTGCTTGAAAATGTTTGACAAAAGAATAATTGGAATGATTTTAAATATATAAAATATACAGCACTTATATAGTGCATAAGTGCAATATGTAAGTGCTGTATAGGTGCTGTATATAATGATGCATTTATCTCATTATGTGTAGTTGAGTGTTGACCTGTGTTTCCATTCGTTCTCCTTACACTGTGGTCAAAGCATCATGGCATCTGTAGCTCAATTATATTAAATTGGCACAAAGGGAAATGTATAGCCATTAAATAGGCATTTATGGTATACTTTTATCCCCAAGCAACCAATTGGAAATCAGAAAAATGTAACATAGTAACCTAATTAACAGCAGTTGATATAATACCCAGTGACCGCTCAGTTGTTAAACTAGGAGAGGTGCAGGGGTTAATCATAGCCTGTGAGCAGCTTCATGTAATAGAACCATAATATGATAATTAGTTCACTTTTAGTCAAACTTATCTGTTTCAATAAAAAAATATAGGCAAGCACACAGCAGGCCTTGGCCTGATCGAGTATATCACCCCAGACAAAACATCCACTATTCATGTTTCATGCAGCCCAGGTTAATGCCGGAAACATGTAAAAGCATTGCAGTAATGAGTGTCTACTTTTGCTACAAGGTGTTAGATCACTATTATGCCTTACAGATAGGCTAATTTAGCAACCATTATAAGCAAGTTGCCCTTCCACCTTGGTAGTATTTCTGTAATTACTGTAGTGACAGCATCATCCCACATGGTTCCGCTATTATAGCCCAAGAGATTGTGTTTAAAGAGTGATGCAGTTATTAGCATACCTTGTGTCATAAGCAAATTCAGTAACCTACAAAGTGGCACAGTTAAAGTAATGATGTGACTGATGTGAAAAGAAGTAGGTCTTTTGAATATTCTAAAAATTACCAGCATATATCTTTCTAGAAATAACCACTTGCATTCTTTTCTGCTTTTTTTCTTCTTCTTTTTTTAAATTTTCTTTTATAAAATGGCTTTAGTAGAGAAGTTGATCACAGTTTCTTATAATCTACCCCTCTAATGAACTGCCCCATTTTCCCGCAAAGCATTGCATCACTTTCAGAAAGGTATGTGCTCCAGCAGCAATTCATAGCAGCAGCTGACTACAGTTACAGTGCAGCTATCGTGGACTGCCATCAAGTTATGGAGATGACAGTTATATCATCAACTCCATCAGCCCTCCTCAGTGAAACAATTTGCAGTGTCTACAGGGGCAGACACAAACAAACTGTTTTCCTGATATTCCTTTCCCAAGCAGTCAGGCTTCAAGGGTCTCTCCTAGCTATCCTGGCTAGAGTAGAGGACAGCAGGCCTGCAGAGAAATGGATCTATATATATTTATATATAGAGAGAGAAAGCATAGGAATACAGGCAAGGAGGAGAGAGAGAGAGAGACTGATAAAGCAAAAGTGAGAGACAGAAAGACAAAAGGGGGAGAGAGAGAGGAGAAGTGAGCCTAAATTGGGAATCTATTACTGAGGCATGGGTGCAGCAGCCCCTCTCTGTCTCCCGTAAACACACAGAAATGTGTTCAAGTGCAGGGGCTTTATAAGTTTCCCCTTCTCCAGAGTAATGTGCTTTGAATGGCTGGTAAAATGGGACTGGGAGAATTTCATTCCCGCTGCCTCCCCAGGCGACTCACCTTTGGCCCAGCGATGATATGAGCCCTTTTCTATTTTTTCCACTTTTACTCTCCCTCGTTCCCTCTTTCCATCTACCCGACTGATGGAGAGGAGGAGAAATAAATGGAGAGCAGTGGCACAGCAGGGGATGGAGGGATGGGAGTGTAGAGAGAGGCACAGGGGGAGGAGGATTGGGATACAGGGCTTATTTATTTAGTGGAATGAGGCAGGTGCCTTATCCACAGCTCAGATTAGCTCATCTGTTTATGCTAAATGCCACACCATGGGAAGCGCGGTCATGTCACAGGAAGTACAGAAACCCATTTTTCTCACTGTCTGCTGCTCCCACCGATTGCTGGATCTGTACTATTCACCTGTCAGACCTTTTCTTGGGATTGGCGTATCAGATATAGGCAACAGATTATTGGCTTTGCTTTTCACTTAGCTTTTTAGATCCAGTTACCTAATAATTTAGCCCGCTGATATGTTTGTTTCTTATTTTACCTGATTCAATTACATGCCAGAAAATCTCCCGCCCCACTCCACCCCTATTTACAAAATCTGACTGAGGGAGTGATTTCTGAGCCACTCTTAACCTCTGAGTTCCTGCACACTCAAATGAGTTCACTCAGAGATGAAAGCATGTTTAAGTCCTATTTTGGCCCCTGTACTAACATGAAGTCATGAAGCCAAGGGTGTTGGGTCTCTCAGCACCCACTTAGACATGACAGATGGACTTACAGGCATGGTAACACTAGATGCTGAAAACATTATAGCAACAGAAAAACACTGGTCCAGTTCTTTATTGCATGTTATGCACACATATATGATGAAAGTTATAGCTCGGGGTTATGCTTATCCTCTGGATGTGTATGTTTCATGCTGCTTACACACTTTCATGGTAAAACTGCAGTTTAGACATTGAGCACACTGTTACATGTTGGGCACTAGATCATGTTCACGTCATATTTGACTTTTCACCCGAACTCTGCATATACTGTGGATGATGTCTGTCACTGCGAGGTCTGTAAAACAGGAAGATGTTAGAAGTTTTAGAGAAAGTGAAACGAACACTAAGCCTATATTCATATCAATCTTTACTGGAGAATGTTTATATGCCTATAAGAGATTTAGTATAACATAGATTTTTTTCATCATTTTGTATATTGTGCAGTATAGGTAATCAGAAATGTTTATATATACTTTCCGTGACCTTGTGCTCTCATCATCATCAGCTTTCAATTTCCCCTACAAGTGAAAGCATTAGCATATCACTGCATCTGTGCCAATCATTATACCAACTGCTAAGAGCCAGTCCAAATGCACATTTTAGTGTCTCTTTGCATTAGATGGGAGATTATCAAATGATACAGCAAAAAAAAAGAAATATAATGAAAAGAGTGAGTGAAATACTACCTGTTCTTTAAGTTGTGCATTCAATGGTGCTCCGCAAGGAGGTCATATTCTCCTCCATTAGCCCTGAACTTGTTCATTACCGCGTGATGTTTCCGCCGCTACACACTATGAGAAGAGCGTGGCCAAGCCGCAACCTTTCACCTCTTTGTCCTCATGCGGAAAATCCTCCTGATAAGACATGTAATAGCTGCAACATTATTGCGTATGTGTGTACGTCTTTGTGTATCTACCTTGTGCATAGCATGTGAGAGGGTCACAACCTCGCTGCATGTGTGGCTCCCACCCACATCTTCTCTCCCTCACCTTTTTCATTTCACTGAGCTGTGAGACTGATGCTGGGTGTGCTGTTTTTCTGCCATTAGAAGATGCTTGGTAATGCCTCCGTGATGGCACCACTCACTTCTCCAGTGGCGAGAGTAAATGGAGCAGCCTTTCACAAACAATAAATCCCTGAGGGTTCTCTTTCTTTCCCTTCTCCCCCTCACCTCTGAGCACTGGCTTTTCATTTGTTTTATTTACATAGCCGCCTTTATGAGCTTTCATCAGCAGGTCTGCTTATATATGAAACTAATGGCTTCTCAGAGCTGTAATTCGAAAGTGTGTATGTGTGTTTGTGTGTGTGCTTGTTGGTGTGCATGTGTGCATCTATCCATATATTTTATGTTGGTATTTCCACCCATGAGTTTGTGTTTGCGTGAGTTGTCCTTTATCTTAAGAGAGAAAATCAGCATTTTCATTAAGTCTTGAGTATTTTGTCCAATATAACCCTCCACTTCCCTTTCTATGCCAGCCTCCTGTCATTTTTGTCTTATATTTCTTACTTTCCCATTGCCTTAATTTTTCATACCTACATTTCTCATTGATTATCCATGGTGCCTCCTACTTAATACTTCTATGCAACACAGTTTTTTTGTGTGCATCTTTGTTTGATTATGTGTAAAAACAAAGAGAGAGAGAGAAAAGTATGGGTTTTATAGCGTACATAATATGTGGCCGGCTTCTTTATGTTTTGTGGAATGTCAGTTTACCAGTTTTACATCTAGTTATTTTACAGTTAGCAGTAAACTCAGCAAGCAACACAGAAATAAACAGACACATTTATGTTGTGGGAAAAATAACACTTCCACCACCTCTGCTCCCCTCCTCTGCCTGTTTAACACCCTCTGTGCCCCCCTTGGGCTAAACAGAAATAGGTCCAGCTTAGGGCCATAATTGGTCTTGATCCTTAGGCTGCAGGCATATTCCAGCGGTGGGTCTGGATGGGGCGCTTGTTATGTGTGAAAAGGTGGCAGGGGAATGCCTGGCCAGTAATTAACAGTGTGCAGGGGACTGTGGAGGAGGAAATTTAAAAGTGAATGGGGGAAGCCAGTTCATTCTGTGGCTCTGCTCTGCCTCTCTCTCCGCCTCCTCTGTTTCTCATCTATTCAGTCTTGCCTGTTATTGGAGCTGATGGGTTTATAGAGATTTTCACACTTTTGGAAGTTGGGCTGGCATTGTGAATTTGTTTTCGCTTGCCCCTCGTTTCTCGCCCCTTTGCCCCAGCCCGCCACACACAAACATGTTCCCCTGTGTCATTTCTTTCTTTCTTTTTTTACTCAATCGCTTGCTCACTTACTCAGTTGCATTTCTTTCCACTTTTAATGAAACTTATTGGTAAGAACATCAACACTTTGCTGGGAATAACAACTGTCAAAAGCTGTTAAACCTTAGTAATCTAAGGTAACAGGCTGATGGTAAGTGGGGTATTTATGTATAAAAGAGAAAGACTGGAATGTACCTGTTTGTGTAATGGGGTTATTCGGTGTACATTTTGCAGTTATTCTGTGAACTACCTGAAAGTGTGGAAAGGTTTCTTAGTAGTAAAGAAAGTCAGCTTTTATTCTGATGCTCCTCAGCGAATGACTCTCTGAACAGGAGGTGATTTTCTCAGTACTAAAGTAAGCATATCTTCTCTCCTATCCATGTGTTTCTGTGTCTTCATGTCTGTGTTGTTAATTGATAATCATGGGACCTGTATTTAGTCATATTCCATTTTTATGTCTTACCTCTGACAGACTGAAAGACTCACTCACCAAGCCAGAAAGTTCTTCACTAAATATCCAAGTCTCCATCTTGTGTAGATTTAGTCTACACAATGTTTCCCCATGGCTGAGCTGTCTAAACAAAGAGAGGAGTTTAATATACTGTAAGACACAAACACATACACACTGTAATGCCATTGTGGATTGATGAATGTAATACAGTTAGGGCACAAACAAGTTTATGCATTTCTGACCCCTTGTGTAAAGTAAGCTTATTTTTGTTTTTCAAAAGTTGCTGAGTTATGGCTTGAGAGCTCTCAAATGTCTGTTGTAGGCGGCGGACAACAGCAAAACACTTTTAGAAAAAGCATGAGAGGAAACAGATATACAAACTTTCTCCATACATAAATATGTTTGTTTTTCACTTGCTTGCAAACAAATTCCATCTTTTAAAAATTCAGAAAGCTTTATTGGCATGACAGTTTATAAGAATATTCCCAAAAGCAAGACAGCACAAGACAATCAAATATCAGCACATTATTAATGCACATCTCCCGAAGCTCATATTATTGTACAGCACACCTGTAAAAACTCACAACACAACAACTCTGTCATTCTGGCTTCTTGTTAATATTACATTTGGAGGTATTTGTGTGCTTATCTGAATTATAGAAAAATCAGTGTATGCTGCCTTCAGCTACAGCCGAACTTCATTTATATTCTCTGGAAGCCTTTGATTGAGATGTTAACAAAATAGTGTGCACACTGGTGTGTGTCTGTGTGTGTGCCGTAGTACTCTGTAAGCCATTCAGAGCTGTTTGTGTTTGTTTCTCCCTCAAGATACACTAGTGTGTTAGTTTGCCAGTGTTTCTGCAAGCCCTCTCCTTTCTTCTCCTCTCCAGCCAGGCCAGGTCCAGACTAAACATGTTCGTTTGAGAAGCCTGTTTACAGTATTTAGGTAGACAGACAGACAGGAAGTGGGCTAAGTGATGAGAAACTCCCCGACAGCCTCAAAGATAAATGGACGCCTTGCTAAATGAAGGAAGGAGAGGCCTCAAATGAGCCAGCGCAGCGATGCACCCTTTGTTGTTCGAAACACCAAAATGTATGCATGTACAAAAAGAGAGAGAGAGAGAGAGTGTTTTTAAGTATGTCTGTTCATGTGCAAGCATGTCCCTGCCTGTGTGTGGTTTTGAGGGGTAACAGGTGGGAGGTATGCCATGTCCTGGTTAACAAGAGTGTTATTGTGTTGTTCTGTCCTGCATGACTGACCGTCAGCTGTGCAGGGTCATCCTTCTTCCCCCTTAACCCCGGAACACTAACACAGCAGCAACGCATGCCCGCACACACATAACGCGCACTTTTCAGACACACACATGCGGAGTCAAGGACACACTCAGTCATGCACACACAAACAGATTCTGTTATGCATCAGTTGGTGGCCTGTAATTGAATTGGGACTTGATCAGTGATATTTCCGATTTGGTGGCCCGATGCACCCCAGTGAAGAGGCATCTGCTCTCTTTTTCCCTGCCACAGAACTGTTCAAGGCTGCAGCCAGCGTGAGACATGGCTTGAGAGGTCCACACACAAACATGCACACACACACACACACACACACACACACACACACACACACACACACACACACACACACACACAAAACCCCTCCCTGCTGCACACGTATACATAGCTTCCCTAAGTCACTCATACACGGTGCCTCAGGGCACTCTTGCAGTTCTGTAACACTACCCAACAACAATACTCCCTCAACTGCTTGGCTGTTTACTTTCTGAAAGAGTTAAAGTCTCTCACTTAAAGGATTACCTTACGCTTCCCTGAACCCCCTGCCCTCCCTGCCCTATGCTTCAGCACCACATACACAGTTACACACAGATGCAGACAGGCCTGCACACATGCACATCTACAGACACATGCATGAACACACTCACGCTGGACTAACATCCACATAAAGACGGGAGTGTAAAAAAATAGTAGTCCACTGATGGAGATAGCCTTTGTCCCAGCTCTACCTTAATCTCTTCTTCTCTCGGCCTGCCACTGACTTTTCAACAGGGCAATAAAGGACTGTCAGGAATCATGCATTGCTCTGCTCTGCTCCTCATTAATTTAACTGAGAGGTTGTTTTGTTTTTTTCTTTTCATTTGACGCTTTTACCAAGAGCAGCTTTTCACATTAACTCCCTGTACTCTTGCTGTCGTAGATGTTTTACATCGTTTCTTTTTTTTCATATAAAACATCTGAGAATGTGCGTTTTCAAAATTTCTTTTGCTCTGCAATGCGATCTGAAGTGCTCATGGTAACTCTTGCAAGTTGAGGGAGTGAAGTTGTACCACTCTCCCACTCTCTCTGCACTCTGAAGTGGAACTCAAGTGGTATGACAATCTCCACCTTCTCTTACAAAGCACCCCCTCCTGGGCTGGGCGGGGCGATCTAAGCACTGAGGCGGGGATAGGGGGCTGTAACTGATGGACTTGTTTACATACAGACTAATTGTTGCCCTCCCTTGTGCTACACTTTGTAAAGCACTGTATGACTCTCTGTATGAATCAGTGTGTTCCAAGCAAAGGATAAGAAGTAGAGTTTGAGGGAGTGAGAAAGACAGAGGCGTGTCAGTAACTTCTTGTTGACAGTGAGCATTTGTGTGTGTGTCTGCTGGTTTTTAGTGGCAGGTGTGTGCTCTAAGCCCTGGCCATTGACATGTTGTCAGGGGCAGTTGCGTGCTTTTTTTATTTGAAGAACTTCTTTCATTTATGAGCTACGTGCGTGTCTGTGTTAGCTTTTCTCTTTGTCAGGGAGCTGTTACTGTTATCTCCTCCTATAGCCTCTTGTCTCATGGCTGAACAAAAGCCACATAAAGGTCTGGGGGATTCAGAGTCTGATGCTGTCCAGCACGCTCTTAATTACGGCTCTCAGGGCAGGAAATGCCGGGCTTATGGGGGTATCAGGGCCTGCACTGTGGCACAGTGATGTCTGTTTTGCTGTAATCCACCTCCCTGGATAAACATTCAGCAGGGATTGAGCCACTTTGCACATCTATTTGTAGTCACACTGGGGGCTAGATTGATGCAGATGGATGAAGATACACTCACATCTTCAAGGAGAACAACAGACATGTAATTGGATAGCAAAAGTCCACTTTTGTTCTCTAATATTATTTATACAGATACATGTTTTCTATTTTACAATTCCCATGCATTTCTTTTGGCACATGTTGGCATATATTGCTACTTTAAAAACACAAATGCTTCTAGGTAGCACACACACACTTGCGTAAAGTCACAAAGTCACTCACACACACACCTTGGAGGCCCCCTAAATTAACATAATGTCATGCCTGCCCCTTGGAGAATGCAGTAGACAGCTGACTACTGGAGCTTATGAGAATGCTCAGTTGTCAAGAGGGAAGAATTTACATGAAGGTGCCGCTTCCAGTTTATGTGCTATGCATGACCCCTGCATGCCAACTAGCGCACATGGTATGTGCATGTGTGTGATATGGGGTTATGTATGTGTGTGTTCAGGCGGGTTACATGTTTACGTATGCCACTTTTTAAAACATTCAAGTGTGTGTGAGGGTGTTTATGAGTTCTGTCTCTGTCTGTTTGTGTGTATGTGTCTCTGTGTTATATTTGTGCATCTGTTGCATATCTGAGCTCTTTCATAGTGCCGTTTCAAGTGAGTGTATGTATGTGACAAAAAGAAGACAAACGACAACGACAAGAAAGCCTGATCCCACAAGGACTCAACAATCTGTTTGATGTTTCTTTTCTGACCTTGCAAAGTGTGCGAGCACACATCCTGTTCAGAGTTTGTTAGAGCGGCTCGAGGAAATATGGAGTCAAAACATACTTTTCACATAATGGCATTTGTCAAGTAGGTTAACTATTTCACTGTCATCTTTAGAGGTCACTGTGTGGACTGTGTAAGACACCTCCTCCACCTCTGCCTTTCTTGTCCTTTGTACCACACAGTCCACAGTGTGACATCTGAAATATGGGAGCTATTTATTTATTATATGTAACCATAATATAACCCATAAAACCTCAGAGAAATGTTTACATATTTGGTTTTGATTTTTTTTGTCAACTCAAGATTTAATTCACCCCTAAACCATCAGGGCTTGGAACTGATTCAGCTGGCCAAGAGTCAGTTATTGCTACATAGTTATGAAACAAAATCTCAGGCCAATAGCTAAAAACAAATACACATGTATTGATGGTACTTGTTTTTAAAAGAACATTCCTAATCCATGGTTGCAAATATGTCCAAAGGCCACAGTATGTGGTATGTTTTGTTCCAGGGTCACTCATTTTCCAGGAGGTGTGTGAAATAGCACTGACCCTACAAAACCCCTGGCACTGAAGTACGGCATGTCACAGGCCAGCCCTATAACATGGAACTACGCAACAC
>OMNN01023885.1:0-23642 GCA_900302755.1 Chromis chromis
GTACTCTGTGTTGTTTTCGTTGAAATCTGACATTACTGTCGTGACTGACTGGTTGTACAGCTCCTCCTCAGAGAAATTCATCTTCGTCTTTCACTGCAAACAAAGAGCAAAGAGAGAACATTAAACAGCAGCAAAGACTTGTCCTCAACTCATTGAGTGGTTCTATACAAATATTGTTGCTGTTCAGTAAAACTGACGCTAAAAAAGACTTTGCATCTCTGGAATGAAAAGGGGAAGACAGAATGAGACTGCACACATGATTAAGGAGGCTATTTAGTAAATGTCATTCTGTGCTACAATGTCAAACTCCTCTATCTGCAGCTGCTGCATGGATGTCACCGACTACCATCATGTTTCCACGTGAAACAAGTTGCTCATCAACTGAAACTAAAGTCTGTATCATATACATTCAGCTCCCAGTCAGAATGATTAGTATTTAAAAGCTACAAATGTGAAATTGAAAAATTAAAAAGTGAAAATGGAGAGGTGAACTTAAGCTATTCGGGCAGCTGATGGAATTAGTTGTGAAAAATACTTGTCACGGTTATTGGGTTACATGTCAGATACTGTAGATACATGAACACGAGATTCCCTCATTTTATGGTTATTGTGTCAAAAATTATCATTTCTTTAGGTAACGAGAGACAAACTTGAGACTACTACTGCTACTGCTGCTACTACTACTAATATTAATAATAAAAAAAACTCTACTTTTATAGCAGCTTTCAAAAAGAACGTTAGAAAGTACTTAAAAACAAAAGTTAAATTAGACAAATAATAAAATCTCTTTTAAGCAAAAAATCCCAGCCAAGCTATATAAGCAAGACAAAATAGTTAAGTCGAGTCATTGTTGTCTGCACAGCACATTTATGACAACAGCTGCTGTGCCTCCCAGCACAAAAAAAAAAGAAGCAATAAAACTAATCCAAAGTGTAAAATGCCACCTATGGCAAGACCTTACTCGAGCAACTGACATATTAAGGACTAAAACCCTTCAAAGAAAAATAAATCACAGACAACACTATTACCTGATCATAATACACATTAGGGCCACAGCATTATCATTCGTGGAGATTAACCTGATTAATTTACAACTAAACTGTTCATCCTACAGAAATATACATGAAAATCTAACAAATTCAAGGATTCCTTGAGCAAACTTGTGTTTTTAATTTTAATTTATGTGGATAGTTTGTGTTGTTTTGTTTTATTCTATAGTATTTTAAGCAGCATCAGCAGTGTCTAAGTGAAAGTGAAAGCAGCCTTGATCCCTGTAATGGCTGTGTCTACTACTACTAGTGACTACTTATATCTGGATATATCTGGACTTCTCTAGATCAGTAAGTGACTGGCTCCTCTGTGGATCGGCCTGTCCAACCTCGTAAAAGTTATCTGCGTTCTGTCACCTAACCTCACCTGTTGTCTGTAGGAAACTTGTGTGGGATCCGACTTCCAAAGACACACTGAGACTTCAGGGCATTTCCAGGAATACTGAAAACCTGAAATGGAATCTTTGAGTTTTATTGACTGAACTGAATTGAAGAAGTGATCAAGAAAACCAGAAGTGGGCCTCTTCTGTTATATCACATACTTTGTAGAAATGAATGGACGGCAGTGACTTTTGAAAAGTTTTGTTCCTTTTCTGTATTTATAATTGAAAAGAATGATGTTGTTCTGTTCTGTGTATTTCACTGTGTGAATCACAGGCAGAGACATAAAACTATCACAAAGAGATAAAACAACCACAGAGACACAAGATCAACACATATTTAGATTGGATCGACACAAGACTTGATTTAACAGGGAGACCACTGTTGTTTCTTTCAGGCATGACCGTCTATAACCTCAAAGTTACTCAAAGTGGCAGCCAGTCCATGTTTTCTCTCCCTCTTTCTCTTTTTCTTGCTCTCAGGTGGGCGTGAGCGAGGTGCTCTGTGGCAATCGGGCAGGTGTGGGTGATTGGATAATCACTTGAGTGTGCACACCTGCGGCGGGGCGTGGTCGTCTCCTGATACTCATCAGTCTCCCCATAAGCCAGGTTCTGACAACTACATGACACCGGACTGTTAATTCACAACCAGTCAGTCAACTCAGGTCTCTTGCTTGTCTGGTCTTGTTGTTTTTGTGCTCCATAATGAACTCAACTCTGTTCCTTTGCAGTCCGTGACCATCCCTGCCTGGATCCTGTCTGTGTGCTTCATTTACAACCTTGAAACTTCTGCTCATAACCACCGAACCCAACCGGTTCTGTCTGGATCTCCGTCTGAAGCCCTCACTGCCATGCACCTTTCTGGACGCCATTCCTGCCACGCCACGCACCTCCTCTGCCTGCCTAGCCCTCTCCGCCTGCCTAGCCCTCTCCCTCTGTTCCTCCAGTTGTCAGCTAAGTTACCGTTGTATTTAGTGTTTTTCTGTAGTTCGCCTCAGAGCCGGCTTGCCCATTAGGCTAGGCAAATGCTAAAGGCACCGTGGCCTCCAGGGGGCGCCACAAAATAAGGAAAAAATTCACCTTCAATATAATTATATTAAAAGTAGTTATTACTATTAACTCTTAAAATGGAAAAGCTCACATTGATTCAAATGTAAAGCAATGCCCAATTAATATTACTACAAAATGCTATTTGATTTATTTTATAAGCGTATGTAAATTGCTGATGGAGGGGGGCGCCATATAAAAGCTCGCCTAGGGCAGGGCACCACATTGGGTAGGGCTGACTCTGGTTCGTCTGTTTGCCATTATTCTTGTAGTGCCATAAGCGCTGTGTGTTCTTCTGCCTCCGTTCCGTTCTCCTAGCTTGGTATTACCAAGTTCTGGTTACCTTTCCGCCTCTAAAAATGATATCTTACTGGTAAGATTAATTCTGTCTGCTGGTGTCTAGCCACCGTGCCTGGCTATGGTCAGTATTTGTATTTGGATGGTGCTGAAAAACCTTGCCTGGTTAATCCACTGCCTATGGAGCCATGCCTGGCTACTTATCTGTATGTCCCACAACCATGGGGTGGGCGGCCCCACAACTCTCCCGTCCAGGCACTGCAGGTTCTCTGCCTCACTGCTGGAGAAAATCTACCAAGCTCAGGCGGGCGCAGCACCGTGTGCTAAGCTCCGTCACCATGCTGTAAACATACCAGGCAATGTGTTTGTCGGAGCTGGGGTCTCTGATGCCACCCGACAGCCCACTGGCACCTCTCCTCGACCAAGTCAGAGTCGCTACAGATTACATTCTCCATGTATGCCACTGTGCAGCGCTCTCCCTCAGCAGAGGGATGGCTTCCATGGTTGTGGCACAGAGACACCTGTGGCTGACACTGTCTGATGTCCCGGATAGAGATAGGGCCATGTATCTGGATGAGCCAGTCTCCACTGAGGGCCTGTTTGGACAATCACTGGACCCTATCCAGGCTAAATTTGAGCTGAGGAAGAAGCAGAGAGAGATTCTGCGCAGCATTAACCCCCGATGTAATGTGAAGCCTAAATACTTCTTCAGCTCTCGCAAACCTGGAGCGCCACAACCCCTTCCCAAGAGGGCAGCGCCATCTGCGAGCCAAGGCTCCCAGCCGCTGAAGCTGCAGCTGCCCACTCCACCTTCACACCACTCCACTTGGAGCAAGGGCCTTCAGAAAGACCTGACGCCTAGGAAGAAGAAAAATCAGTCATCTTACCCCAGGGACTGAGTGGAGCTGGGGTCCAGCAACTGCTGCTCCTCATTTGTTGTCGCCCAAGAGGTGCTTCCAGGTTCTGTTCAGGGGTTCAGTCCCAAACGATGCTGCACTCCCCCAACACAGTCTCCCAAGCACTGTGCTGCCAGTCAGTCAACTGGCAGCACAGCTCCCTCAATGGCGTGCATAGATAGTACCATTGCCATGGGTTACCATCAGCAGATTAATTTCAGGCCTTCTCGTTTCCTCTCAGCGGTAAATCCTGTAGTAATGAACGAGGCCGCAGTGGTACTAAGGCAGTCTCCTAAATAAGGCAGTGATAAGAGTGGTTTCATGTAGCGATACACCCCTACCACGGGCAGTTTTTAAGGTTTGCATTCAAAGGCATGGCTTACGCATACATAGTGCTGCCGTTCGGTCTGTCACTCACCTCCCACACCACCACCAAATGCCTTGAGGCAATGAGATCTCCTCTCAAGGAGAAAGGCATTTGCATTTGATAGCCAAAGCCCAGTCAAGCAGAGAGCAAGCAGTGACACAGCTGTCGCTAGTTCTGTAACACATACAAGAGTGAGAGCGGGCTGGACATCAGCTCAGCTCAATTCTCACTAGAGGGACCCCTGGTGAGAGAATTGCGATTGTGCTCACTGGTGGCAACTCAGATAAGGCCCACACCCAAAACAGTGGCAGCTGCATGCCTACTTATTGAAAGGTCCAATTTAATAGCTAATTTTTAATGGTATGACACCAGGTGCTCATCTTGCCATGCATTTCTTAAAAGGGGTCCACCAGCTGATCCAGCGCCCCCTTATGGGATATGTCATTGGTGCTTGAGGCCCTTTGTGGTCCTCCATTTGAACTTACCGAGTCTGTTGAAATTTCTTTCAAACAAGACAGCCCTGCTTCTCACTTTATGCTCTGGGAAGTGGGTAGGCAACGTCCATGCCTTGTTTGTGCATCCTTCTTGTACCCAGTTCTGCTCAGATGGCTCCAAGGTTACATTACGTTTTGATAAATGTGTGTTGATATTTCTACTTATATAAAACATCTTTTGGCTAAATGAGTTTCACATCAACAGTGTGGTTACAACAGAAACAGCAGCACGTCTAACCTGTTAGAAAGACTCACTGGTGTGTCGTCCTCTGTGGCTTCATGACGCTGCAGAGCCAGGAATCTGCTCAGAGAACCAACTGAGAGCCCAAACATCCAGCACACACTGTTAACAAGGAGAGTACGAGAGATCAACAGCAGTGAAATAAACATACTCAGAAGAGAGCAACAAAATGACACAAGATCAACTCCTACCTTCAAGGGTTTTTGTTCACTGCTGTATACACGTTTTCTTTAAGAGTGAGACTTCTCCATTTAATCAATCGTCTTTGTAATTGTTGCCGTCTGGTGTTGAGCCACAGAATTACAGTGATGGTGAAGTGAACAAAACAAAAACCTCTTTAATTAAAGACAAACAATATTTATTCTGACATCTGAAATCCATGAAGATATAAATCTGAAAATTTTACATATTACATAATCAATGTTGTAAAAATAAACTCATTTAATCAACAAAAGTACAATATCACAGGAACATGAAACACAAAAGTTAGATATGAGGAAAATACGTTTTTTTGAGTCTTCAGTGGAGAGTACACAGAGTTCAAACTGTGAATTAAATCTAAAGCCCATCCACTGACTCAAGTTCAGACTCCTTCAGGTCTTAACAGACGGATGTTGAAAACCTCTGAGCAGGCATAAGTTCTGGTTTTTAATCCTGAAAATCATCTGTGAGCAGATTAAGTTTGAACAGAGAAAAGCTGTTAGAGCGTCGAGGCAGATCAGAGAGAAAAGCAGCTCCACATTCAGGATTTTTAACATCCTGAGGTGGTGTGAATCTGACAGAAAACACTGGCCAGAAAGACAAAATAGAACTTCTCAACTATTTTAATAATCTGTATACATGTGAGCTTCTAAATTTCATCTTATTGTGAATTAATGTCTATTAATTGGTGCTTTAGAATTTTCCTGAGAAAACTTTGAGTCATGATGAAGTGGTCTCAAAACAAAGATGTTCAGGTCATACTTTAATACCAAAAATCATTCATCTTGCTTCTTGCACAACTCCTGAGATGTATTTTGTGACCCCCTCAAAGAAGAACCACATTATTACAAACATGATTTACAGACATGAGTCAAGTTTGGACTTCAGAGACCTGCAAGCCTCAAAAGATCAGTTCCAGAGATCAGTCCACCGGACGTCCTCACATGGTGAAGGAAGAGCCGTTCTCGCTGGATCCGTCCACCGAGCGGCGGATGGTGGACACGTAGAAATCTGAGGTAACCCTGGAGAAGCGACGTGGAGCGATGTACCTCTTACCCAGACACCACAGGTCCTGGAAGATTCTCCTGAAGTGGTTCCTGAACTTCACCCCGACGAAGGCGTACAGCACCGGGTTCAGGCAGCAGTGCAGGTAGGCAATGTACTGCATCACCGTCAGAACAATCTGCACCCTGTCTGAGTCTTCACATTCAGATTCCTCGAACATGGTGACAGTGTCGTACAGCAGCACCAGGTTGTAGGGAAGGTGACAGGCGATGAACACCACTACCACCGCCAGCACCACTCGCACTGCTTTGTGTCGCTGGAAGTTTTTGGCTTTCAGCAGAGTGACGATGATGGCAGTGTAGCAGAAGATCATGATGAACAGCGGAAGGAAGAAGCCCACGGCCAGCTGGGTGCTGGGGACAGCCACCTTGGTCGTCCGGGCCATTTCGCTGTTCGAAAACCTGAACTCGCAGACGTACTGTGGAGGCTCGTCGGTCTCAAAGTCCTCTACATCATCTAACATGTAGTAATCACTGCTGTGGGTCGGCTCGTACCACTCGTAGAAGACAAAGGTGGGGATGGACACCAGTATGGCGAAGACCCAGACGATGGCACAAATGACGCGGCTGTACGAGAGCGAGCGCAATCTGAAGCTGCGGCGAGCCTGGACGATGGCGATGTAGCGGTCGGTGCTGATGCAGGCAAGCAGCAGCATGCCACTGTACAGGTTGACGCTGTAGGAGCCGCGCAGCAGCTTGCAGGCCACAGGCCCCATCGACCACGACGACAGCTCGTTGTAGATGATCAGAGGCAGCGCCAGCACAAACAGGAGATCGGCGATGGCCACGTTGAGCAGGTAGACGTCTGTCATGGACTTGGTTCTCTTGTAGAAGGCATAGGTGACGATCACCAGGCTGTTCCCCACGAAGCCCAGGATGCAGATGATGGAGTTGATGTAGGGGCCGACCACCGTCTGCATACTGTGGTTGTTGCTAAATGAGCAGGGTTCAACCAGGTCATAGTACCCTGTGGTGTTTTCGTTGAAATCTGACATTACTGTCGTGACTGACTGGTTGTACAGCTCCTCCTCAGAGAAATTCATCTTCGTCTTTCACTGCAAACAAAGAGCAAAGAGAGAACATTAAACAGCAGCAAAGACTTGTCATCAACTCATTGAGTGGTTCTATATGAATATTGTTGCTGTTCAGTAAAACTGACGCAAAACAGAAACTTTGCATTTGGCGGGACAAGTAGACCACAGATCAGACCCGTACAGCTTTATAGCCTGAGTGACAGCAAATACCAGTATCAGTTCCAGTATCAATAACAGTTTAGAAAAAGCCATAGAATAAGGGCACAGAGCAGGTAAAATAATGCACAGGGATAATTGGTACCATGGATGGCAGTTTTTGGCAGACGATCACTTTTTGGTACACCGACTCAGAAAATATCATAAGTTCAGAGGAGAAAAGGAGTTTGTGAGTAGAATTTGATCACCACCAGTACTAAACATGTTGTAAAGGGGAAGACGGCCCTGTATATTACCCTTCACAACAGACCACTAGGAGAAGAAGAGGAAGAAGGCAGGCTGAGGCCATCAGCGGTGTCTGAGTGAAATTGAAAACAGCGGTGATGACTATAATGACTGTGCATATCAGCAGTCAGTCGACTCTGCGTTAAAAAAGCACAAAAGACGCAGCTTGTGCCTTTCGTTGACAGAGGTGCATAAAGAACTCAAAATGTTAACAGGAGCTGAAGTTTAGATTTTCGCTTCCAGCTGTATGTAGGAGTCTTTCCTCTGAAATTATCAAATACCTGCAGCATCAAACAGCAGCAGGATCCATATGTGTACCAACAAAGCACATTTATGCACAAAACACAGTGGGAATTTCATTGATTACTTATAATTATAAATTATCCCCCAACATGGAGACAGGATCAAAGATGATCTATAAGTAAATGACATTATCTGTTTTTTTCACTTCAGGTGAACTGACACAAAGTTTATCAGCTGCAGTTAAATCATTGCTCACACATTATTTTACTGAAAAAGTCTAATCCATTTACTATAGTCAATTTTGTTTGTTTGTTTGTTGTTGTTTTTTCCAGTACCAATGAACATATTAGTGTGCCATAATTGTCTGTAAATTATCATTACATATTCACATTTTCAATATGAAAATAATGAATAATTCTAAACTAAGCATGTGATGCTTGTGGGTGAACATCTCTTCTCCTGGGCTAATTTGAAGGTTTGTCTGAAGGTTCTCGGTCATCCAGGTCATGGTTATCCTCGTAGTTTCAATCGAAGCATCTGGACTTGCTTGAGTTTGTCGAAGACGTTTCACCTCTCATCCAAGAGGCTTCATCAGTTCTAAACTGACTGGTTGAGAGTTCCAGATATTATACTCTTCAGGATCCATTAACACTATTAAAGCTTTTGGGTGTGTGTTGCCCCTCGCCTCATTATGCGAGTCGTTAGGTCCTTCCCTCTCACATTCTCTACCCAGGAAGAACAGAACCCATTCTCACCTCAAGGGCCCTAACGAACCCCATGTTAACTGTAGGTCTGTTTATTTTTGGCGAGGGATATTTTTCTTTACACATTTTCAATGGCAAGGGTTTCCACTGTTCTGAATGTACTTTTAATGTAAAACAAACATTTTCAAGACATTAAAGAGCTTGAATTTAAATAAAGTTCTATGAAAGCTTGAATGTAGCCACCATTATGATTTATAGTGCCACTGTCAGACTGCTGCAAAATAAACAATGTTTTGTTGTTTAAATGTATGTTTGTGTCTATCACTTGATTCAGTCATATATCAAAATCCATTTAAATTGAAAAATGTTGCTTCTTGTGGCAAATATTGTTATGCGATTAAAATGCGATTAATTGCGATTAATTAATTACAAAGCCTCTAATTAATTAGATTAATTTTTTTAATCAAGTCCCACCCCTAATAATTACATGTCATTACCCCTATATAAACGTCTACGGTTGGTGTATTTACAGATCTGAGCTTTTACTTTATGCGATCATTCAATATATTCACAGAGCTTCAGCTTTATTTAACAATGATATGCTCTATCTGTTCTAAACTTGTGTAATCTTTTGATGGAAAGATGGATTCTTGTAATGTAAAGTTAAAATTGTACTTTTACAGCAGATTAGTAAAAAGTAGGTTACTTTCCTGTATTTTACTGATATATTCTCTTACTATAAAAAGATATTAGGAAACTGTATTTATTTACGATAAATGTCTGTAAAAAAAAAAAAAAAAAAAACTTTCTTACAATTCATAGGAGTCAGAATAAACTCTCAGATGTTCGTCAGTGACACACTTCACAACCTCCACAGTTATTGTTCTTCAACACATAAATGACTGATTCTCACTTTGACTTTCTGCCAGCTTCATTCAGTCTGATGGAAGAACCATAAAAACTTTGACATTAGGTATTTAAATGATCTGAAAGTGGTGCAGATGTCTTGCTGTTTGATTGCTGGTTGTGCTGTTAAGACAGTGTGGAGGTTTTTAGATGAAAAATGTCCCAGTTGTGGTCGATGGCGGCGGTGAAGGTGTGAATGTTAGTGTGTTCACAGGTGTCTGAACACTCAGAGGAAGTTTGCAGAAAAGAGGTCATTCGACTCAGAGACGCAGAGTGACCCAGTTGATGTATGATGTGTGGTTTCTTCTCCTCTCTCAGGGTTAAATAAATTTATCTCACACGGAGAAGCCTCTGAACTACAGATCGAAACAGACAAACATTTCAGTGCTCAGCTGGAAACTAAAATCACATGAGTTGGAGAGATTTTCATGATTTTAGATGAGTGGAAGACGGCAAGAAAGATAAGAGAAAGGAATTAAAGGACCACCCTCCTTCATTCTTTCACTTCCAGCCCGATGTGGATCTTAAAGGATCATTCTGCTGCATTTCCCATTAAGGCATCTTTTGTGTCTCTATGTGTCATTCTGACTTTTCACTCTTCACCTCTGCTGTAGAGATTCAGGGAAATGTCACACAGCGTATATGGGGGCGGAAAGTTCCCTGCAGCTTTACAAAAAATGGATTTTCTCCATGAGGCGAGACTCATCATGTTTTAAAAGGGTTATTGCCTTTGAGTTGGCATCAAGTTAAAGTCATTTTTTAGAATATTATTTCGAGGGAGCAGAGTGAGATGGATCCAATAATCTAATTTAAAAATGTACAAAATGAATAAGGAATACATTTTCCAAAAGGATTAGAGAAAAGAGATTTGGATTTTAAAGCTTAGAACTTTTTTTAATTTTTTTTTAGAGTTATCTGTTCTGCTACAGTGCCGCAGTCAGATGATAATACATGACTCATCATGACTGCTGGGCTTCTTTTGTCCATTTACTGTGTTGTGTTCTTATATTCAGCTCACTTTGGCTGTGGACCAGTATAGATTACTTTACATGTACATACAGTAGGTGGTGTTGGAACAGTAAAGTATGCAGTTATACAACCAGTGTGTCCAGTACATTGTATACTCATATACTATATTGGCTCATGGTTTAAGGAAGTCCTGTGAATTTTAGGAAGTTTCTAAATCACTAACACACTCGCAGCTGTCAGGTAAATAAACACCTGTGCAGGTGCCAAAGCAGCTTCAACAGGACACAAATATCTCAGCAACCTCAGCAAGTTGTTTTTCAGACTTCCTTCCTGCTCCTCAAATGATTCAAAGCTAACAGCTAAAAACAAGTTTTCTATGTTTCTGGTTCCAGAATATAAACTGTCGAGCTTCGATGGTGAGAAATCAGCGAAGAAAGACGTCAGAAAGACGAGTGTGGTGGGTTTGTGTCTCTGTTTTTAAAAGTTTGTTCACTGCAAGTGACATTTGAAATAACGGAAGTCTAAAGGGACAAACAGCTGCCGTCCAGTCTGGTGTCATGTCCAGCGAGCAGAAGTACAACAAAGGAACATGAGGCGTTTGAGGAAACGTCCTTTGTTGAAAAAGCAGTACATTTCTCATTTAAGATCAGTTTTTATCTGCAGAAAAACATCCGCATGCTAACATACCGATGTTTAGCAAATATAAGGTTCACTGTGTCTGTTTAGCCTGTTAACATGCTGCGTTAGCGCCAAGCTGAGGCTGATGGGAATGTCTTTAGCTCTGCAGCTGTTGCTAATAAACCAACATTGAGGACATACTTAAATGTTGATAATATGACGCCGCTAAAAAGTCTGACGATTACCTGGCTGATTACAATTCAACCAGAGGGGAACCCGAACGTCTGAAGCACATTTCATTACAATACAGCTAACAGTTTTCAACAGGTTTTAGAGCGCAGGTTTAGGGCCCGGGCTTTAGATTTTAGGTTTTACATCTCGTGTGTTAGTGTTTCGTCTCTAGAGCTCACACTTTAGATGTCATTTTTTAGAGTTTAGGTTTTAGATCTTAGGTTTTAAATGGTGAGTATTAGAGCGCAGGTTTTAGTGATTGGGTTTTTAGAGCCCTGGGTTCAGAGACAAGGTTTTATAGTACGGATTTAAGTTTTAGAATTCAGGATTTGGAGATCAGGTTTTAGAGCTCAGTCTTAGAATTCAGACTTTAGAGCGCTAATTTTACAGTGTGGGTTTCAGAGCCCAGCATTTTACAACTCGGTTTAAGAGCACGGATTTTAGAGTTTGGATTTTTTGTGGAGGTTGCAGGCAGAACAGTGTAATTTTAAACCATACTAAAACTGCCTACAGTCCTGTCTAAACCAGGATTACAGTCAGGATCTAAGATATAAAACCACTCTAAACCATAAAAACATTTTGTCTTGGTAAACTCTGAGTAACTTAAAACTGACTTTTTCCATAACAACCTCTTCTTAAGTGAAAAGAGCAAACTGAGAGTCACAGCCTTCCCCTGTCCACTGCTGCCTGATGTTAATCCAGTGCTGGAAAACTTGATTCTGATTAAATAATTACTTTTATCATTTAAAAAATAAATTCTCATTGCTTCAGGTTTTTTGTGTCAGTGCATCTTCACACGGCAGGAGTCATCGTCTTTCAGTTTTTAGTCATGACTTTATAAGTTTGTTTACTCTATTATCAGTCTCTGTCATCTATTGATGGGAAGCCTACGTGCTTCAAAGAAAACCTAACATCTGAACAGCTAAAGCGAACGTGTGTCTGGAGAAATACATCGTCTGGATTTTCAAGATAAAATGACACAGAAGTAGGGCGCCTTATGTTATCTTATTACGTCATCTGTTACTATTTCAGATGTGTACATGTTGTTACAATATTTTTTCGTCAAACAACAAGATGTTGAGCAAACTCTACAGAAAATATGGACTTGTTAAAGTTTACTTATGTGCTAACGAACCAGCAGGAACCATAACATTTCCCATTTTACTGCATTAAAACAGAATATTTAAAAGACAAAAAGTCAAGAAGTCACAGTTCATAGAGAGACATAAATATTGCTTCTGAAAATGAAAAGTGAAAGAGAGAAAAATAAAAAGTGTTCTGAAGGGCTGAGGTTTTCCTGCAAGAGTCAGCATTTAAATAAAAAAACAAAACTAAAAAACAAACAATAAAACTAAAAAGAACATTAAAAATAAAAAGCAGAACTCACAGGTTTGCTGAGCTGACGGTGCTGCTGTTTCCTGGTCGCTCTCACAGGTGACGATGAGGTGGAGGTGCTGCTGCACGACAACGATCACACACTACAACACTGATAAAAGGGGAATGTGCGAGTGCGTTTCTGAAGCCTCTAATTCAAGTCTTCCCCTTTCATCTGTTCAGTCTGTCTCTCTGTGTCTCAGCTTCCTCTCAAAATGATTTTATCAAACAGAAAAGGCAGAATTTTCTCCTTTCAGCTCAGCGTTTGGTAGTTTGAGGGGACTGTTCACGGATTAAAATCTTCCAAATGCCTTGACATGTTAAACGCTCTGGAGTCTATTCACTGTTATTTACAACAACATAACTGTATTATATATTATATGGAAACAGGTCTTACTGTAAAATCTACATTTATATATATTTTATTTCAATGAAAAGGGCAATAAAGTTAATTGTGGTAAAATGACTTTAGATGTAAGCACTCTTCTGTGGTTCCATTTGTTCCATTTAATGCTATGTTTGTGTGCAGCTACAGGACAGGTTGAGTGATTTAGAGCTTTAGTTTCTTCACAGAGCTCCATCCTGCAGTGAACTGGCAGAAAAGGTTTTAAATTGTCAGACTGTCAGCTTTAAGGAGCTGCACTGTTACTGTTTGGTTCGTCCTAATAAATATTGCTGCATGCAGTGCAAAGTCTGTTTCTAAAAGTAATGCCATGTCTTCTATGAGCTTTTTGCTGCGTTTATATTCTTTATTATGAGGATTATTTTATAAGTGATATGTTTGTCAGATCAGGACATTGACTGGACTGTTTTACGACATATAAAACACTATAGCTGTTTAACTAGACATATATGAGTTTATAAACAATGTATGCATAAATCTTAACTTACAATGGCAGCAATGGATTTCTGCAACCCAAAATTTGCAAACTTACCAGATCATCATCTTTGGTGTGAATTTGAACTGTTTTACCGAGACATTTTGGGGGAACATTCAGAAAACATTCATAAAATGCTGCACTGTTTGCTGCTACAAACAACACACAAAGTAGGAACTATGATATCTAATATGCTGGCAGTAAGTAAGTGACTCTGTGTTGATAGTCAGACTATTCACATCGAGCTGAAGTCAGTCTAGATGGTTGGGTTGTTCAGGAAAATAAGCAGAGATTGGATTAGGATATTATGGGCATCTGGGAACAGACATGTAAAAGACCCCTCAACTTTGCAGGAGCAGGATGCCCAAACTTAATGAGACAAACAACAATTTAGGGTCGTTTTGTGGTCGTTTTGTGCCACTGTGTGATTGTTTCAGTGGGCTTTTAAATATACCACGAGCCCTCTGACCCCCTTAGATCCCTGCCTGGAAGACCCATTGAATAATCCACCAACAAAAATAAGTTGTTTGTTCAACATTTTGTACCACTAAGAGGTTAAAAGCATTAATTCATCTGAGCACCCACAGTCAAAGGCAGGGTAAAAAGCCAACTTTCACAGTAAAACTGTGGTGGGATTGATATCAAAACCAACTTTCTTTCCCACCTCCACACAGCTGACCAAACATCAAGTAAAGTGTGTGTGAATGTGGGATTGTTGGTTTTGGAAAGTTACAGAGTTGGTCAAACACATATCCCACTAAAGGAGCATAACATAGGCAGAGCTGAGCTGACGCTATCTAACAGTCAAACACCAAAACTTTAATTCTACCTCTGGTGGCTTCACTTCCCTGTTGCTGCTCTACAACTTCTCCTGACTCAGAGGCCAACGCACTTCAAGCTG
Organism: Chromis chromis; assembly: GCA_900302755.1. Taxonomy (NCBI): domain Eukaryota; kingdom Metazoa; phylum Chordata; class Actinopteri; family Pomacentridae; genus Chromis; species Chromis chromis. The sequence continues at coordinate 14,336 of OMNN01023885.1, forward strand.
CCTTCAACAAGAAAAACAAACTTTCAGACATTAAACTACATTCAGCATGGAATACAAGAAATTCATTTATTGATTCAGTGAAACTGTACAGACTTAAATATTAAAATACAAAGAGGTGCACGGTGGGAAAGCCAAGAGTGTAGTATGATGGACGGTCAGGCCACCTCCTCCATGTAGTCGGCGCCGTGACTCTGACTGAGCTGAGAGACGCTCAGGTCCTGAGTGGTTTCATCGAACTGAACAACAAAACAAACAACAAGACGGTTTCATTGACAAAAAAAAAACAGGACTAAAGGCAGCAGGAGAGACTGATGCTGGAAGTGTGATCACCTTATCGCTGTTGTCGGGACCCTCAATGGAAACCTCCTCGATCTCCTCCCCGATACTCAGCTCGCTCTTGGAGAGATCTGACCGATGACTGAACAAACAGAACACAGTTAAATGATTCTGCACATCAACGGCTGTGTTTACACATTTCAAACCATTACTGTGTAGGTTTTATATATCTTTATAGAAAGTCATTACCAAAGAATGCATTTTTTCTTCCAGATGGTCGACTGGTTGGCCACTTTCCTCTCATCTGACCAAATTCAGATTGTTTGAATAACTGCTGATTTTACTTTCATAAGGAGAAGAGCGCTGCATCAACAGCCTTCTGGGATTAATCCATCATTTTTGGCAGTGGGAGGGACAGACTTGCTGTGAACACCTCCACTTTTTCAAAACTGGCCCAACCTGATGGAGACTACTTGGTCGAACTTATTTAACGTTTACTGAACATTCACAATTTGTCTGTTACATTCCTCAATAGTCCTCGTGTTGGAAACCCGATTTCATATAGCTCTGTTTTCAGAAATCATATGAATTTGAGGTGCGCACTGGTTTGCAGGTTAAAATGATTTAATATACAAATACTAACTTTTTAGGTTTATTTATAATTCATTTAGGCTAATAAGGCTCACAGGTAGATTGCACTATGACCTATTTAGTTCATCTACAGGTGACACAGATTTTTCCCTGTGAGAGTTGGTATGCTTTGGTGCACTATAACTCTAGTTTTTCTTTGCCAAATATGATGGTAAATACAATTTTCAAAGTTTTTGACTGTTAATCTGACAGTTCCCAACCTTTCATTGAAAACACTATTGATGTGTCAATTCAGATGACAATCGGCAGACTGATCAATAAAGAAAACAGGGTTTGCCCCCTCTTCCCAAAGCAATTTCCCAGGACATTTCCAGCAATATAAGACTGGTGCGTTAGATGGGAATCAGGTACTAGACTGATGCGGCTGTGGCTCAGGTGGCTCACAAGGTTGGCGGTTCGATCCTGAATTTTCTCCCAATGGCAGACAGGCACCTTGCATGGAAGCTCTGCCGTCATTGGTGTGAGAAAGTGTGAATGCGAAACACACTGTAAAGCGCTTTGAGTACCACTAAGGTAGAAAGGCGCTATATAAACACAGAAATAAGCTTCCTGGAATGAACATTTTGCTAACTGCATGAGGGACTTACTATCTGGCCAGCCCATGTTGCTTTGTTTCCATGTATAAGCCATGATGATGGGAAACGGGCCAGGCTCAAACCATCGAGAATGATGCTTTAAGAATAGTTTCATTTGCGTCGTGTGAACAAGTCAGGACACATCCAGCTGTTAGTTTCACTCTGTTCTGCTGACTGACAGCCAGCGGCAGCAAGAAAGGAAGTGAACAAGACTGGAACCAGTAAATAAACCAGGATTATATTATATTATATATTATTATAAATGGTAAACAAAATCTGCTCTGCAAATGTTTTACAATGAAAGAAAAGCATTCACCCTGTTTGTTAGACTTTGTCGTTGATCAAGCTCCGAGTGGAAAGAAAACTTTACCTGGAGCCTCATATAGTCACTAAACGCTGACTAAAACCTAGAAATGTGTCATTACATAAAGAGGACAACAACACATTTCATTAGTCTTACCTATTAAAGTCGTCGTCATATTCAACGTCATCATCTGTGGAAACAAAGTTTAGTATGTTTAGTTAGTCACATACAACTCTACAAGACTCAGTCCGTACATGTTAACAATGTATTTTCAACCTTTATGCAAGGAATCAGCATTTTTTGCCTTTCATTGCCTCCTACTGCTTTCAACTCCTCATACACACATAAATCTGTAACTTTAACAATTTAATGTTTCACGTGTTCAAATGAATTTATCAAATTGTAATAATAATCCATACATCAACCACATCTTTAAAAAAAATGTGTAAGAAAACAGGAACAGTGCAGCGACATACTGGATGATTGTCTCTCAAAACTGGTTCCTTCATGCAACTCAGAGGTTCTGTACAGGCGACTGACAGCTGAGACGCATGGAAAGGTAACAATAAAACCAACAGGAGGAATAGAACATGTAAAAATATTCAATAAAGTAAATAAATAAAAGAAAAACATTGAAGTTCGTGATAAATTCTGCTGAAAGTTGCATACAGAAGTCTAAGGAGTATTTTTTCCCCCCAAACTCCAGCTGCCACTTTACAGCAAATCTGAATGCAAACATCTGGATGTGCAGAGTTCATTGTGTCTGTATTAGCTCTGTATGTATATTCATCAACACCCGCAGTGTTTCTCCGCGACAGCACAGACGCTGGACCTTACCTAAGTGCAGAGATCCAGTTTTGTCACTCTGAGCCTTGTACCCTTTTTCTCTGGAGTTGGATGCTCCTGCAGGACAGACGAAAACTTGTTATATGTTTGAACCACAGTTAATCATGAGATGTGTTCAGCATCTCGACAGCTAATGCCAGATTTCATCCAGAGGTGCTGCAGATATTCATGGACTATGGATTCTGTATTCAGTATTTTTTAGTGTTTCTGATAAGAGTGATTAATGTAAAAATGTACAAATTTAGCTCTATTGGCGCCACCTCTTTCTATTTCGAGCAATGTCTTGCCCACAGCGCAACCTGATTAGCTACACATTACGAATAACAGCTTGTCAACACTAAAGGAATGTTAAAAAGTTCTCTTTTAATTCAACAGACATTAAAACAAAGATATTTTAGCAGAGTTTTGTGGGGAAATTCTAAATTTTCATTCTCACCGCAGAAGTATTTCACTTTCAAGTATCAGTTATTGGTCTCCTTCATTTCTAATAATCAGTATCAGTAATCAGCCATGAACAACCACATTGGGTGAGCCTTTCCTCTGAAGATGAACCACAATAATCTTTAACCTCCATCTTCTGTACGGCAAATGTACTTTCCACAGCTGCAAAACGACGGCCCGAACAGCTAATTGATTGAAATTGTCTACATTAAGGGTTTATTTGTACGTCTTTGTGACATAACAGCACATGTGGAGTTTACACAGAGTTTCTCCAGACTTCAGCAGGTTACATTTAAAAAAAAATTCAGCTCTTTTTTTTTTTTTTTATAGCACAGAGAAATAAATTCAGGAGCAAAAGGAGTAGTACCCTCAGATCACCACCATTTCTTTAAAATACTTCAAATCTGCATCTGTCAATAGTTTCTAGTTATATGATGAATCATTTGACAAACACTTTACTCAAAAGAGCAGCAGCATAAAATTAATTAATCCAATTGTTGTTTTCCAGGATCTGAGGGCTAAAGCTGCAGAAGTGACAGTTGAAACAGTGAACCACTATCCTGCTGCTCATTTCACTGGAGCCACATTGAGAAACGCAACTACTGTTATTGTCCATTTATGACTTTTTAAATGAAACTCACGTCTTTTTAATACCTTCTAAAAACCATTTTTCTGAGCCCCTGCAGATCCTATCTGCACATAACCAGAATTAGACTTTAAAAGTAGAACACAGCTTTAAAACTAGGACAGTAAATGTCTGTAATGAATCTGTTCACCAAATACAGACGTGTTTTAAATAGGGCAAAATTTACATCAAGTTTGGTGTGTCGAATAAGGACTGACTTTTCACTGCTATTTAAAGTCTGAAGGAAGTTTAAAATGTTCAGCAGCAAACAGAACTCTGACCGTTTCTGCTTTGGCTCTGCTCCGACATGCTGCTTCCTCCTCCTCCTTTTCCTCCTCTTCCTCCTGGTCTCTGGGCCTCAGACAGGGATCCTGCTGGACTCCCTCCGGCCGCTGACGTCTCCACCTTCCTGGAGAAGAAAAGACAGCAGATATTTGTGTACTGTTTCATTTTATGTCTGCTGTGAAGACATCAGGAGATGCTCACCAGGAATTTACTTCTACTGAAACACCCTCAGATTTTCCTGCTGGTTCAAACTGAGGAAAACTAAGGGAACACTTTAGGGCTGATGAACCATCAAACACACTAAAAATGGACTGAAGACACTTGCTCGCCTTGCTACATTAAGACTACAAACAACACAACTCTGAATATGGTGCAGGTGGAGTTGTTTTATATACAGTCACACAGTTCAGTTCAGTGGTTCCCAACCTGAGGGGTCAGGCCCCTCCAAAGGGTCAACAGATAAATCTGAGGGGTCGTCAGATGATTGAAAGAAGAGGAAAGTTCTAAACTGTTTTCTTGCATCATTAAACCTATAATTAACAATTATTTTTACTATCTAACAGTCTTATGATTCATTTTACAGTTAATCATTTACTTAATAAAACATCAATAATGCTGAAAACCGCCGTCACAGCATCCTGGTGTGTGACGTCCTCAAGTCAATCAATCAGATTTTACTTATTTAAGACATGTCATGCAATAAATGTAACACCAAATGCTGAATATAAAGAATTAAAAAGAGAATGTTTAATTAAAAAATATAGTATAAAAAAGCAAAAATAAGAAAATGTGAGCAGATATTTGTGTCTTTGTCTGAACCAAATGCAAAAATATCACCTTCAGTGGTGTAACAAAAGGAAAATCAACAATATATCACATTTGCGAGCCTTGAAACGGTGAATATTTGCATTCTTTATATAATAAATTGACCAACATGATTATTCCATTATTCCGCTTTCAATAGATCAGCTAATTGATGAAGTGCTGCAGCTTTACTCATCAGCCAAAAACTGAAATATTTTACCTCAAACAGTGATGAAATGAAACCATGACAGAAGTTTACATTGGGAATGTTAAAAATAAAGGGATGGTTTAATCTTAGAATGTTGCATTTCATAAGTTTACCAGATCTAATGTAATCGGTTGCATGTCAACTATTAATCTTACATTAACTATAGCTCTTATCAGAAAATGCAAGATAACAGCCGACTTTACACAACCAGAACAAACATCGATTTCACAGAAGACTAAAAACTGGGACTTAATGCAGGTCTGCTTAAAATATTCCAAATTTACACTAAGTTTGTGCGAGTACAAACTTTCATAAAAGCAACTCTGCTAGTTCTCTGCATCTGTTTCAGGCTTTACTCTACCTTCAAAGGGAACAGTTAGTAACCAATCAACTGATCAAAGATGTAAACAAAGAGAGAGACGGTTCCACCTGAGGCTCACCTCTGCTCAGCGCTGTGACTGTGATCAGAGAGAGGATCATCTCGCTCGACCTCTGAATCACCAGCCAGGACAGAGAGACTGAGACCAGAGAGAGAGGGAGGATGAAGAGGATGAAGAGAAAAGGAACACGAAAGAAATAACAGGGGAAGTAAACACAAAGTCAATGCACGCCATATTTGTATTTCTTTACTGTTGAGGACGTCACTGATGTAATCCATTCACCTGTCCTGAACCTAAAGCTCTCTCTAAAAGGAGTTTAAAGTGTCTAATAGTGGTCCTCAGTGCTCCTCCCAGTCTGAGGCACAGGAACACTCGGTGTCCTGAGCAGCCATGCAGAAAGTCTGTCACATTTATACCTATCAGGACAGTTTAGTGTCGAGTTTCTGTCCGCTTGTTTTCTCTTGTCCTGAATGTAAAAACAGGAGCGAGAAGAAGCTCGGAGATGCTCTACTGACTCTCTCAGCTCAGCGACCCACTTTCCCCTCACAGATCATTAAAGTTTCATGGCGCCGACGGCGAAGTGTAATCTGACTCGGTTACAGTCGTTCCACGTGGGACCGGCGCTGACACGGACACTTGTTTTCCTCCACGTCTCTTAGCGCTAACAGGACGTCGCTTGCGCTAAACCCATAACGTCAAACAGAGCAATGTGAGCCAGTCAGCTGAGCAGCTCCGAGTTCAGTCTCTGACCACATCACACGTTAGAGCCGGTGAACATTAACACCAGAGAAACAGCGGAACAGGACTTTAACTGTGAGCAGTGGCACAGTTAAAAGGAAAGAACCTCCTGGTTTCTTCCTCCCTGGTGCATGCTGGGAAATCCACAGCACAGCAAAAACAACACAAACATTCAAACAGGTTTGTCTGCGGTTGGTATGTTAGGCGGCGCTCACATGAGTAAAGATAAAACTTTATTGTCACTTGATAAGTGATGAAAAGATTTATCAGACTGGGATTGAGCTGACAGAAATTCTGCTGCTTTCGTCAGGCTTCAGGTTTCATTTCATTAAAAACATAGTTTGGAGCTACAGAAGCACAGAGACTTTATCTTGTGATTCAGAGAAAGGTTAAGGTGGCCATCAACCAGTCATCTATTCTTAAGAGCAGAACCAGCCCTAAGCGAGACTTTATATGGCGCCCCCTCCGTCAGTGATTTTCATATTGTAGCAAGGGGCGTAGAAGAAAGACACTTGAGCCGGAGCTCTTTGCCTTTACGCACCCTCAGATGCTTTTATTTAACACACATCCGGAACGCAGAACAACGGCAGGTAGCCATCAACCCCGCTATCCTTCTCACTCACGGTAGCAAAATCAGTCATAACCCTGAACTCCCATGGTGCATTGCAGCGCGACAATTCAGTCCTGTGACTGGCTCTGTGATCGCTACAATACGCTTACAAAAGAAATCCAATAGCATTGTTTTGTAGTAATAATAATTGGGCATTGCTTTACATTTTAATCAATGTGAGCTCTTCCATTTTAAGAGTTAATAGTAATAACTAGTTTTAATATTGTAGCGGTCGCAGAGGCGGTAGCAAGTATGGGACTGTTGTGCTGCAATGCATTATGGGAGTTCAGGGTTATCAAAGTTGTCAGCACCATGAGTGTGGAGTGTAGTGGGGTTTATGGCTACCTGCCACTGGTCTATAGTTCAATGGTTAGTTTGAATTGCGCTCCAAAGTCTAAATAAAAGCACCTGTTTGGGGCAGTGCGCAGTAATGACATAAACTCAGACTTAAGCGTGTTTTCACCCTTCCGCTTGCTACAATATAAATAATGGAAGTTCAATATTCCCGATTTTGTGGCGCCCCCCAGATGGTACAGCGCCTGTAGCACTTGCCTATATTACCTATTGGGTGGGCCGGCTCTGCTTAAGAGGACTGAGGTGACGGCACCAGCTCATTAATGTCATGAACATGAGCTTAAATATCAACAGAGGTGGAAAGGATTTTGGAAAATGTTAAAGTTTTCATTTGTGTGGACAGATGTAAACTTTCACACACACAATGAGTATCCCACTGGCATGGATACAGTGAGTTACACTGTGAAGCCTGTTTCGTATTTATTTGCATTTCGAAAGGAACTGAAATCAGTGATTTATTCTATTTAGTAGGGATGCACAATGTTGGATTTTTGACGAAAGTTTCCAAACGGCTCCAGAACTTCATCAGTTTTCTCACCTCATGTGAACGCTACCCGAAGACCTGTTCACACACAGAAACATCAGATTTGCCCCACGACAGGGGAAACAACCAAAAACCTAATTACTATTATCATCATTGATTAATCTGTTGATTATTTTCTCAATTCATCATTTAGTCAGACATCTCTAAGAGCCCAAAGTTTTCCAGTCTCAAACCCAAACATCCTTTCTTCACCATATCTTTGCATTTGAGAACATGGAAACAACAAATTTGGGGTATTTTTGCTAAATGAAAACATCAGAATGTATTAATCATTGTCAAATCAGTTGCAAATTTCAGCTAAATTAATTAACAACTTGTTGCTTTGGAAGTTTGATTGTATTTTCAGTTGTTTTTCCTGAGTGAGCTCCCTCTATGTGTGAATGAACCTCAGGCACATTTACCATCACTGGTTTTAATCAGATCAACTGCTCAAATTAAATTAGCTGGTTACTGAATCGTCCGGGTCACTCATGCTGAGATCTGACTGCCCTGATTGGACGGGACGACGTGCACACTCACTCGCTGAGGCTTTTGCCTCGTCTCATGGGGGAGACGACCGGCCCAGAGAAACTCTCCTCCCTCAGGGGGACAAGGCTACAGGGTGAGGAGGGGAGAACAGGAAAAGAAAGAAGGGCAGGACAGGGAAACATGAGGAGAGCAGAACAGGCAGGCCAGTGGAAGTACGAGGACGTTTAAAGCAGAGCAGGAACAGAAACAGGTGTGAATTGTAGGAAGGTGACATGAAAGACGAGAGAACAAGGAGGAACCTACAGAGGAACAGCAAGACAGGGAGAGACAGAGCTCCACCTTCCAGAAGTCATTTTTCATTCTAAAAGACTCAAAGAGGGAAATATTGGTTCTTCTTTTTTTCCTCAACCTCTAAAGAGCTTCATGTTTTGACAGGTTTCCTGCAGACTCTGTACTTTTTTCCCCAAAGATTTATATTTGGCCTTTTCATGCCTTTATTAGAGAGGACAGCACAGTGGGTAGAGTCAGAGACGGTAGAGAGTGGGGAAGGACATGCGGTAAATGGGCGAGGTCGTACTCGAACCCGGCACAGCCGCTACACCTCTGCACGTGGGTCACGCGACATAACCGATAGGCTATCAGTGCGCCATAGACTCTACATTTTGTGTTCACAGGTGTGATACTCACTCCTTGTGACTGCTGGTCTTCTCTGAAGAGTCCCTTTCTCCAAACAGAGAGCTTTGACTTCAGAGGCCACAGGGGAACAAAGAATAAACCAGCTCAGACACAAACATCCACCACTGAGTCTGTGAGATCATATTGTAACCATATGAAAAGTACTCAGATGTGTTTGTGAATGTTGATTCTGATCACTGTGTTCTAGGTTAGAGTCTGGTGTGACTACTGGTTCTGTGTTGGATCCAGTCTGTATATTCTACTGGTTATTTTTTGTTATCAAACACAAAAGTAGGAAGAGGAAGCTCATTGTAAAGAAGCCGAAAAATTAGGAATTTATTAATATTTTTAGCATTGTTATTAATATTTTGTGTTTTATTTTTAATTGTATACTTCAGTGAAAGTGTTTTCTTGTTTTTACATTTTATTAATATATTTATTATATATAAATGTTTCCAAAACTAATATTTTGGGACATTTTATTGATTTTTTTGGGACATTTAACAATGTTTTTTATCTTGTG
>OMNN01023886.1:0-31803 GCA_900302755.1 Chromis chromis
CCTACAATAATAGTATTTTTTTCCTTTTATTGATTTCTCTTTGTATGTGTGTTTGTTTGTGGTGAGTATTTTTTTTAAATAATTACTTTATAATAATAATAATTAGTATTATTATTAATTTTCTTAGTAGTAGTATTCCACACGTTAATTGTTACCATGTAAAAAAAATAAAATAATTATTTACACATAAACAGTGAGTAAATTCTACTTATAGTTTAAATTAAAGATATATTTCCTAATTTTAAAATAAATTTCACACAGGTGCATATTTATTATGACACCTGCGGTCATCATAGGACAAACTATACCTAGTATAATCATATATTTTTCCTTTTGTTTCTCTTTGTGTGTGTGTTTATTATGATTATCTTTTAGTTACTATTAAATTTTTTATCATTTATAACCAGCACATATTTACATATGTATTTTTTAAAAATTGCAAAAACTTTATGTGGAAGTTGTCTTTCATGTGGTAAATTCGAGCAAACAAACAAAACAAACAAAAATAATTAATAAGCGAGTTAAAAGCGTTTTTATAGGAAATTTGAAAAGCTACATACTGGGCAATTATATATAAAAACCACGAAAACTCTCCATCTTGTTGGGGGTAGGTTTCTTGTTTTAGTCACACTCTCTCATTTCCGGTCTGCACTTCTTTATTTCCGTCAACTTGACTTTCCTGAACTGAATCCACAGGTTTCCACACAACTTACAGTCCCGCCCACATCCAGCCGGCTGACCAATCAGAGCTCTCCTGTGTTTAAAGCCCGTTCGACCGTGCAATTCTGCCCCGCCGAGCCTTTAAGTGACAAGTGACGCAGCCAATCAGGACAGACATGTGGAATCCTTGTGACCAATCATTTTAGGCCAAGAATACCCTCAACTTAAACCCGCCCCCTGTGTCGCAGATATAACCAATCAATGTCCTCTGGCGAAAAACATTAAAAAGTAGGTTAATTAAAGTTATTTTAAGTGCTTGCTTATTGTTCATACATATTGTCTTAAAATAGACTAATACTTTATACAAATACGTGCATCATAAACTTACCTTCATGGTATATTTTATCTTTCCAAACTTGTTTTAAATACATTTTATAGCTTTTCTCTATTATAAATGTCTTTATAAGTGAATTTAGGAACACTTATGAACATTGGGTGGTTAAATCATACATGTTTTAACTGTAAGGCGTGAAAACAGATATTAAGACAATCATGTTCTGGAAAAAAAATCTATTAAATCAACCATTACAGAGAAATGAAGTGACAGTAGGTGTTAGCTGAAAGCAACCAGTCACTGTCAGAGAGGAAACAAAAACAGATCGAGTGTGATAACAACTGGCAAGAGAGTGAAAGAGCAGAAAACAGACCAATATCAGTCGATCATGCAGTTTGAACCGTGCACAATTCAGACAGGAAAACAAAATGCAACAGAACTGAAACTCACTTCCTCTAAATTTGCACACTGGCCTCCTTTTTTTTTTATTTACCTGGCAGTGTCTCAGTGACCTGCACTTTTCTCTCCAGTTGAACAACAGTCAATCATGAGACATTTGCATGGGCAGCTGACATTTGGCATCAAGTCAAGTCACATCTGGACATGACACAAGCTGAAAAAAAGAAACCTTTAGGTCACAAGAGCCAAAACTGTGGTTACATGACAGAGTTCTACTTTATTTTTACTAGTGATTTTGAACCCAAACTGAGCGACAATAAACATGCACACTGCTAGAACCTGATGCGTTTCATTTATCCTATTGATTTCTCAGACTAACCAGCTTTTTGCTTGAAGACAAGACAGGAATTGGCTCTGTTAAATTTGTAAACAGAATATTCAGCTGTCCTCTGCTCCCTCTAAAGCTGCTGAGTTTAAGAAAGATTATGGGATTGGCTTTGTTGTGGTAAATCCTAACTGATATTATTGGGCTTTCTGCAAAACAACACTTCATGAGTAAGGAAGAATATTCTTGTTTATAGCTTCTGAAAATACATTTCTCAGATTTAGCTTTAGGTTTATTTATCTCAAAGACAAGGAGGTAGTTTTAACCCATGAAGGAACACTTAATCCTTAAGTTTACAGGGGCAGCAACTATTTGAAAGAGGAAATTTTGCTCAGATTTTGCAGCTTTTTTACTTTCAAATAAAACACCAGGGGAAGTTGCAGTGAGGAAATGGCGGTAGGACATGCGGGGGGGGGGCCTCACAGGGTGAATTTGTCTTACTCACCATGAAACACTTGGAAAAAACTTGTCTTAACGGACACAATGAAACAAAAAATGTTTCCAATATGAGTAATAGCTGCTCTTAATAGAGCTACAACTTTTCAAAACTTTGCACTGAGTCACAAACTCAGACTTATGATGTATAAGAAGCGTTTGGAAGCAAGTGGGCAGGATTAACAAGCATGTTTCACTGTATTTTCATCCCTTAAACTCCTGCTGGCAACATTATTTTCACACAAAAAGGGCTTATATACTTTTGTAGTACAATCAGACTCATAATCAGTAAGTGTATATTTACTACTGGAGATGGTTCTTTCTGCTCCTCCTGAAGCTGCAACGTCCTCTTTTCCACCAGCAGGAGGCGCCAAAGTCAAACATGATCAGTGTGTCACAGTTTATTCTCTCCCCCTTCTGGCAGATCAGAACAGTTCAGTTCCTTTACTTGGTGTCCTCGAGTCTTATATTTTTATAAACAAGAAAATACAAAAAGAAGTTGTGTAGTTGTTAGATAAAGAGGAAAATCCTTCAGGTTCTATCTCTGATGTTATCGCTCAGGAAGACGATGTTGTCTGCGGAGAAAAAGCAGGAAGAGAAGTGAGTTTTTAGATGAAATACTGAGAGAGAGAGTAGGTGTGTGTTAAATCTGACCTGCGATGATGGTGGTGGCCTGGCGTCTGACTTGGTTCTTATCTACGTACTCTCCATAGTCCAGTTTTCCCTCCACCAGAATCCTCGACCTGAAAGAGACAAAGTTTCAGTAACACTTAACGATTTCCTTTATTCTGAAATTCCTTATTTGTGGAAGCGGATTTTGATAGTTTAAAGACCACAAAGACATATATCCATATTGTCAAACCAAAGTTCTGTATTTTAATTTGTGCCTGAGGTCTTCTTAATGGTTTTAAATGGCAGGAATGAATTAGTGAAAGGTGTACTTTCACGCACTAATCAGGATTTAGCTAAATTTGAACCAAAATGTGTGTAACAGCTGGTCAGATCAGACAAACACTTTAGCTGCACTCTTATTTTACAGTCACATGACATGCAAAAAAAAAATTACAAAACAGCCAAGAGTGGGTTGCTGCTGAAGTGATCAAGTTGACATTGTTAAAGCTGCGGTTAAAACAGAAGGTTAAATAGCTCGGGGAACTTGCTAATGACAAATTTTCCTCTAACAGAATAAAACAGGAGATTGTGGTTAGAGGGACATAAAGTAGAAACGGTGAAACAAAAACAGATGTATGGTCCACGCGTCACATCATTTAAAAAAATGTGGCCAGCTTTACTCGGATTGGTAGCCCATGATGCACCTTTGAGTGTCGGGCATCAGTTAGTTTGCAGCTTCTTATTGGCAGCTTCTAATGAAAATGACCTGTAGCCTGTTGATTTTACACCAGCAGTCTGAACACACCATCAGTGTTCAATAAAACATACCAAGAGGTGTTTTTCCCCTAAACTTTATAAATAACCTACTGCTTTTTTAGCCTTTTAAATTTAATGTTACAATGTTAGAGAGAATGTTTTACTGCTCTATGCTTCTCTTTTCATGGCTTTATAAAGGTAATAGGTCACTCCATTGATTTTACACGAGGGTTACTCATCATGTCGAGTCGTCATTCTTCCTGCGAAAACAGTATCATCATGTTAAAGTCTCAGAAAATAACCCTGGTGATAATACTGGGCTGTAGGCTTGGGTTTGGATGTCAGTGTGTTAAGAGAACCGATACAGCTCCACCACTCAGCCTTGCTGCTTATTTTCCTGGTGGCCACTTGTGGTATCCTGGGAACCAGACTAAACTCAGTGCTCATGTTTCATTCTGTCTGGCAGAATCCGTCTGGCCCTCCTCCCGTTCTAACAGATTTCCACCCAGCATTGCTCATACTGGCCCAATCAGAGCTATGTCTCTAATGCGAAGCTGGTTTGATATGACGACTGTACAGAGGAGCGCGTTTGAGGCTCATTCACGCTTTAGCGCTATGTCAAACATTTTGTTGCTCTGGTTGGTTGTAGCTTGATCCGCCTGCATCATCCAGAGACATTCTGGTCTGTAGCAAGAACTGAAAATGAACTGAGACGTTCTAACTCTTACTTTGTTCATGCTTTCTATTATGATTTTTTATTCCATTGTGGTCTATATTTGTACAACTTTCCCAAAGCCTAGAAAATGAGTTTCATTTGTGAAAAATGATTCCAATGCTAAGTCCGTGCACCAGCGGGGGAAACACTAATGAACATGTGCAGCGAGCCGCACAGCATGAAAGCAAACCCAGAAGCCAGGAAATTTTTTGGGCTCATGTGTCAGTTCTCCTTAATACATCTATGATTGTGAGCCCTGACACTTTAAATAGAAAGATGTGTGAATTTAGGAGGCAGGCAGGTTCTGATGATGAGTTAAATCTTTAAAAAAAAAAAAAATTTGAATTGTTGTCTCTAAGTCGCCCAATTTAACTGAAGTGTGCTGGTTTATTGGAAGCTGCAGTGTTGGTTTGAGGTGATTTTATGTGAAGTGTGTATTTCTGGTCACCACAGTAATCCATTAACTGATATAAATTTAAGATGACTACAGCTGCTGCTCTTTATGAAGGGAAAAACTACATTTGTGCAGCCACTTTTCTTTAAGAGGCTAAAATATAAATTATGCACCGACCATCACTTAAGACACGGACTGCATGACCAAAACTACCTCAAAGCCTCTCTACCTTTCTACTGTGTACTGTTAAAATAAGTTAAAACATCCAAATAAAAACCCTAATGAGAACAGAGTCTGCTCCTCTGCCTGTACAAGGAACAGGAGGTCCGTACCCTTTCTTGACATACTGGTAGGCCACATCTCTCAGACCAGGTTTGAACACTGACACGCGATGCCACGTCGTCTTCTGACTGATGTCTCCTGGAGTCAGAAAACAGCAGCAGGTGAGTCAGTCTCAGTACATTTCACTCACAGCACAGAACATAATGAACACATCGAAGCAACAACAGATATCATTGTGAACATCCACATTTGAAATATCTCTAAAAACTAAGCTTAAACTAACAAAACGTGTATGTGTAACACGACGGCTGCATTTAGCTGTTAATGTAAAGTACATATGTGAAGGATTAATCTGGTTAATTAAGACCAGTTTGAAAGCTGCTTTAGTGGCATTTCTATCATACTGAGCTCTAAAACATGCACCATCAGCTGTATTTAATATTTCTAATGAGGATGAGGAATAAACCATGATGGCTGCAGCACTAAATGAAAACTCACACACTTAAAATGCAGCCTAGAACACCAACATGTGAAGCAGCTGCTCTGACAGAGAAGCAGCTGTCTGGACAGAAAACCTTGAAATCCAACAGCAGTCATCAGTTACAGTTTGTGTTCAAGTTCTCTGATGACCCCTAGTGGCAAAAAACAACAACTGCATCCAAATTTGACAGCAGATCACAAGATGTGAATAAAAGTTATTGTTAATGTCCAACATCTATAATCCTACCTAAATGTCACCTCCATAGTTAATTATTATTTCATATTTAGCTAATCATTTCCTACATGATAATTTAAGATTATTTACTACCTAACAATATCCTATAAATGCACTACTACCAGTTTAACACCAGCAAATTGTAGTTTATATCCCCTCTTAACTACTTTCAAAGATTAAACTTCAACTTTCTATGAGCTAAACCGGCCTAACCTATGCACAAGAGTTATTAAGATAAATATTTGGTAATCATTGGACGTAACATACTGATACTGATCCTGTAATTCAGCCACAAGCACCTTCACCCCCCCCAGTCCCTACAAAAAAAAAATCACTGACACTGAAATGTCAAAGATAAACTATGAGCTATGTCCAACCTTGAGGTGCAAACAGGCTGCTTTATTCAGAAACTGCCCTTCAGTAAATACATAATGTGACAAGTGTCTGGAAAGAATAACAACAGGTAATATCAATGCATGCTGACTTGCAGATACAGTACCTCAACCCAGACAAACATGTTGTGGAATTTACAGCTATGGATTAGCATGAAATAGCAAGAAAATAAAACCTCTGTTGACCAGTTTCTACATTGGCAGTCACAGACCTGCCAGGCTGCCACTGTTGGGGCCCCTGATCAAGGCCCTTAACCCTGTCTGCTCCAGGGGCACAGTAGTGAGGTTGACTCTCTAAACCCAGCTTCCTGAC
Source organism: Chromis chromis (assembly GCA_900302755.1). NCBI lineage: Eukaryota > Metazoa > Chordata > Actinopteri > Pomacentridae > Chromis > Chromis chromis. The sequence goes on from OMNN01023886.1 coordinate 6,393, forward strand.
TAGGTGGGACATGCAAAAAGGCAAAATCTACCCTTGTGGGATCAAACAGGGGTGTCTAATGTTAAAATCCCACTTTGTGATCTTAGCAAAAGATCAAACTGAGAAAAAAAACAGACAACAGTTTCCTACTCAGGCGTCCCACCTGTTGAGCTCGTCTCTCCCTCTCCGGAGCGCCACATCTCATTGGTTGCTAACGAGAAGATGGTAACAGGGTTTCGACCTTCCACTTGTCTCATCACTGGATCCTGACCAACCCGGCCCAACAGCTGCACACGGTTTATCGCTGGGGGAAAGACAAGATTGCTAGTGTGGTTAGATCAATATTATAGGTAGCCTCTTCGGCAGAATATGTAACATTCCCACATTAAAATGTCTAAAGATGACAACACCAATGTCTATTGTGTTGTTTATTATATTTTGACTTGTGTGCAATAATTTTTAAACCTCCGGTCCAGTTCTTCTTGAAAACTGCTGAAATGTAAAGCTCAAACAATCATGCCTATTTTACAATGATCATCTAAAAAGGCCTGAAAAAAATCTTGATATTTTCTCTACATAAGTACTAATAAATTAGTGGAAAGTAATGATATTTCAAACAGACTGTTGTTTTTAATTAGTAGCACAGGAGTCTTCAATGACATCAGTCATTTAGTCTGTTTAAGTAGAAAAGAGTACTCATTGTGCTGTTTGGTAATATTATATACTAAACATGGACAAGAGGAAAAGAAATGAAAGTGTAGTCTGAGGACATAAAGAGGACAATGACTGCCAAACAAGACCATCTTAGATCATCCCAAACTTAAGAATAGACCAAATAGTGTATAAAACACTGAGCAGACCTCCTCGATCAAGGAGTCCAACCATTTTAGAATAAAAGTAGGCTCTATGGATAAAGACATATAGAATGGAAAAGAAAAGATTCCTATGTGCGCTCTTAACCACGGAGAACTTCACGTCTCTGACTCATATTGTTGGTTCTGTACATTTTTATTTTTTTTTACCTTTTTTGAACATATTTTATACTTAGTAGTTCTGTATTTTTCTTATGACACTTATTTTACTTATTAAGTATTTCATATGTTCTTTGCTTGCACTATCCACTTTGCGACTGTAACAATGTAAATTTCCCCGTTGTGGGACGAATAAAGGATTATCTTATCTTAAAGGCACCAAAAGATAGATGACAAAGAAACACTGGACCTGAAGTCCTGATGTAAATCCAGTTGAATATCTATGGAAATAGCTGACACACATCATACCTACACAGGAGAACTGGAGCAATTAAGGAAGATAAAATCTTGACTTACATCTTTCCAGAATAAGGCTGGTGTCTGTGCTCCTGTATCTCACCATCTGTCTGATGATCTGTGAATGAATGAAAGACCAGACACAGAAACTTTAAAATACTTACTTATTTTAAATTTAAGAGTGCATTTCTTGCATAAGCCTGCACTTAACGACTTTTTTTGTTCAGCAAATTAAGTCTTTTTTTCCCCAAATGATGCCTTGAGAGTCTTGTGAGAATGACCAATAAAATTTCAGGGAGGAATCAGGCCTTTGGTCATTTTAACAGGCAGGTCCTTAGGAGGGCTACTCTGATATTGGACTGCCAGGATCATCTGCTATACAGGGAGTTTAAGTTATTGTCCTAAGGTTGTCAAGGCACCTGTATAGACGACTAAACGACTGTGTTTTATCTCTACTGCTATTAATATGCTTAATGGAAAGTAGCACTCTGGCTGCATCTTTGCTTTACCTTGTCACATTTGTATTTAGTATGGATTTCTATTTCCTGCATTCCTTTTTAATGTTAATATGTGAATTCTTTCTGCAGAACAAAGTTCCTCTTTAGGCACAACAAAGATAAAATTGAACCTAATATTTTTAAAATAGAAAAATACTATTTTATCCTATTTACACTGGCTTTGCAAATTCAACTTGAGGCTTTTCTAACAGTTGCATGATCTAAAAAAGAAAAAACACATAAAAGTGAATATATTCTTGGACAATCTTTTAAGTTATGGCTACAGATCTTATTTGGCAGGCTGAGGAAAAATATCAATAAAAGCAAGGAGGTCTTCTCTACATAATATTTAAAATTGTTAGCTTCCATCTGCTTTAAATCTCAATACCTTCCAATAATAAGTGATAAAAAAGGATTTAGAAATCTGTCCAGTATAATTGCATTATACAGTAAGACCTGTTTCCTCCTCACCTGTGCTGAGGCACTTCTCAACATCTTCTCTGTGCTGGACAGTCAGTTTGGAGTGAAGACAAAGACAGCAGCTGAGGACTTAAGTGGATTGACCTGAAGAACACAAGAAATCAAAAAGCATTATCAGTAAAGTTGGATGTAGGGTGTCTGTAAAATATCAACCTTAGGCTAGAAAGAGTGAATATTAACATCATGTTTACTAAACTAGGCTTTATTATACGCCTGAACAATCTGGGGGAAATATCAAATTGCTACAGATATTGTGATTTGATTTGTGACATATTTTATAAAGTAAAGCTTCATTTCAATATTCACAATATGATAAATGAAAAATCACAGCATTTGTCTAATATAATAGCCACACCTCGTATATCCTGGATTGCAGCTTTTGCAATTTGCTTAATGCATTATTTTAATTTGAAATTTCAGGCCTAATTTATATATCATAATTATATACAGTTCAACAGCACAAAGCATCTGACTTTAACCACCACTGTCAATGATAAACATGACAGGGCTGCTGAATTAGACTGCATTAACTTGAGCTGTGTGTCCCTGTTTATCTGACAGCTGAGGGTAAAACAGAGCAAAAGCTGTGATAGTTAAAAACTATTAATGACATCAGTCAACACACAATAATACTGAGAATCTGTAAGAGGCTCACGAAACATGTGCGTGATATTACCTTTGTGTCATTATGAGGGTCCGCCATTGTTTTCCATTAAAACAGTCTATTAGATGCTAAGATGTGACTTTTATTTGTTCTAGGTGGTGTGAGGTGAATTATGTGAAATTCAATGTTACAACAGGATGAGTGAACCTGAGAGGCGAAGCAGCAACAAATTGACCGTTTTTAGAGACGACTGTGGTGAATTTACAGCGGACTGTCAACATGGACTCAAAGTCAGAGCTCCGGTTCTGAGGCTTCATTAGTCTCCCGCCACCGGAACCAAGACACGAAATAAATCCTCAGAATTCTCGTTTCTCTCAAATTATTCTGATAAACAGACCGAAGCGGCTGAACAGCAGCTGGACAACAACGTGTCTGTGAAAAACAGAGTTTAAATGTAGCACTGAGAGGAGAAAGAAGCCTTATGAAAACTTACCAGGTGCAACTCTTCAGAACAGACTTCAGTAACCTCACGTTGTTTCCGGTCCGTCACCAATGCAAGTCCGACGTTCTACGGCGGGGCGTTAAAGTTCCGCTTCAAGATTAATATAACATTTTTTAAATTGAGTAAAAATTAAATAAAGTTTGCGAAAGTGTTATCTCTACCGTTGAAGTTTAATGCGAGACTAAACGAAAACATTGATAATATATGAAAATCCTGTATTGAGAGCAAAAAAATTTGAATTACAGCATTTTATTTGATATGGTCTCCTCTAGTAGGTTTGGATGTAGTTCATTTTCACCATCAGATTATGGAAAACATTCCAGTATTTCAAACTGTGTGATATTTGGACTAGGATGAGGGAAAACATTTTACAAAATCCTTATAGCCTACTTAATGCCTGCGTTGTTTGTATTTCCCCCTTCACAAAAAGTTATATTGTTCTGATTTTGTAGACTAAATTTAGATTAAAGAGATTAAATTAATTAATTAATTAAGCTCCATGTGTGAAGCAAACGCTGTACAGATATCTTACATGTGATATTTAAGACAGCACAAAAAAATAAATAAGTAAATTATCATTTATCACAGGTGTCACAGTCAGTGTAGCATCATAGTTTTCTCAGGTTGCTCCAATGGTGGAATGTAAATTTACTTAAGTATTTTATTTAATACAATTTAAGGTGCTTTTATACTCCTCTACATTTTGGTGACACATATAGTCATTTTTGCACAAATGCATTTTTCAGATTTAATTCCTTTGTGCATTCAGATCATTAATATAAAATGTGAATGAATAAATCAATTAAACATTAGTTTTCACAGACTCCTTCTTCTGTCCTTGACTTCTTCTGTTGTCCTTTCTCTGTGGCTCAGGGCCACTCAGTCTGTATTTAGTCAGGATTTGTCTATGCTTTGTATCTCAGACAGTAAAGAGAAATTCTTTCAGTATATATCCATGTTTTAGGACCAGACAGCAGGGAAGTTTGTGCTGAGTTTTGGTTTGATTCCCTCCATTGTCCCAGATAAGAATCTTTTAATGTAATAATGTAATTTACTCTGATTAGTGGTTGGAGAGCAGAGCTGGTCTGAGGCTGATCATTGTGTTATCTGATCAGTACGTCTCAGGACCAGCTGACAGAAGGGACTTTTTGGGGGAGGTCTGCTCTTGGTTTTGTGGTGTCTGAAATATCAGTCTTGGTGGCTTGATTTGACATGTAACCAAAATTCAAGCTTAATAATCTGCGGGTAACAGTTTAATTCAGCCCTGTATGCTGGTTATGGGTTAACGTTTTTCTCTGGATGTTTAATATGGACCTACAGAATTCTGCATGCAGGACTTCTATGGGATGTTTCTCCCATCTAGTGGAGGCCAAACTTCACTATATAGAGGCCAATTGGTCGGATTATATTGTCACATATTTGGGTCCAGTTTCTAAAACTACTGCCTATTTTGTAAAAATATCTTTAAACTGCATACAATTCTCTACATGCTTGTCGTTTTAGTGCATTCACTGCCAGACCAATGCATTGATTCTGTGCCCTAGATAATCACAACTATAGTCTAAATAGCAGCTGGATGGCTCAGTGACTAACACCCCAGACCTTGTGCAAGGGAGATTGGTGGTTCAAATCCCGGTCAGGGCCGCAGTGAGGACCCTTAGGCAAGGTCCTTAATTCTGCCCTGCCTATGTACATTGCTTTGGATGAAAGTGTCTGCAAAATGAAACTGTAACCATGTAGATGGGTGTTCACTAATTTGAACTGGTATTTGGTTTCCTGATATCTGTGTTTCTTTTGGCAGATCATCATTTTAGATTTGTTCTGCTCCAGGAGGTCCAGGACTTTCAATCCAATAATATCACACATTTTACCCTTCTGCATATGAGAACTTTAAGTATATTTTGATTAGGTTTGTAAAGAGTTTGATTGCAGGAGTTTTACACAACCACATTTTTTGCTTTTACTGAGGCAAAAAGTCTGCATACTTCTTCTACCACTGCACATTTAGTTAAAAATATGTTTTGAAACATGCTCTACTATATCAAGTGACATGATAAGAGCATCAAACATAACATTCCTGTACAGAAACCAGTCTTATAGAGGAGTTGTTGTGTCCAGTCCTACCAGCAGAGGGAGCGCTTGTTTTCCTGTGGCGCACTGCTGGCAGCTGGGTGGAGTTGGTTGGTGGGATGCGGACTTTCTACAAGACAGCTCCCCTCTGGCTCTCTGACTTTACTCTTCACACACTCAGCTGTAGGAGGAACCATCTACATCTTGGACGAGCTGTCAATGCGCCGCTCTCGGAGATGTCGCTCATAATCCACATTTTAACCACTTTGGGTGAGTTGAAGTTTTCATTTTGTTTGTGTAAAAATCTGCTAAAGTGCTGCTTGGGGCTCGCTGGAAGGAGTTTCATGCTGCAGAAAACTTCCCAAGCAGCAAACACGTAATGAGAGCCATATGCAAACTATTATTCACAGGTTTTTTTTCTTTCCACCAAACAGAAATGATTGTGTTCCAAAAAGCTGTAAAGTTTGCGAGCTACATAAAACTCTGCATGTGAAAGTTTCCCACAGCTGCACTCTTCCTCCTCATTCAAAGAGGGATTTCATGTGATTCTGATTTAACTAAAGTGGCCACACAAGCTGCTCTGCTTCTGGGCTTTTTAATTGAAACCAAGGAGATCATGCGTAATGGCCGCGTAAAGTTCCAAGCTTTCCAGTGTTTGCTGTGAAGGTTTTTGTCATGTCACTGACAGCAGCTCTGCTCCCTGCAGCCCTGTGGAGTCCTGTCAGGGCGCTGGTGCCTGAGTTCTCAGATGTTTGCACAGAGGGCAGCTGCTATCCGGCCACAGGTGACCTGCTGATCGGCCGAGCGCACAAACTCAGCGCCTCCTCCACCTGCGGCCTCTACGAGCCGGAGCGCTTCTGCATTGTTGGACATCTGGAGGTAAGAAAAGAGCCGTTGCTGCTGGGAACCTGGTAGAAAAAAAAAAAGTGCGTGATAAAGCAGCTTCCATTGGTAACAGCAGGGTGAGCTGTGGGAGTTTTCCAGAACAGCAGGTATTTGGAAACCTTGAGGCCTGTGGTGCAGCTTTGAAATCTTGATACTATTTCACTGTTTTGCAGTTCCACTTATCACTTTTCATTGCTTTAAATCTCTATGGAATGTGGGGGCATACAATTGTCATAAGGAATGAGTTAGTTATGGTGAAACAAGGCTGATGTTGGACTCTAATGAAAGTGATTTTAAGAGACTCCAGTGATGCCAGAAGCAGAGTGAACTACAGAATGCTTGATAGAAACTTTTGCGCCTGTTTGGTGCTAATTTTAAAGCATACAGGCTGAGAAAGTCTTTTGTTGTCTGTTTTTGTGGCTGCCTGCGGGCCACATTTTCCCCAGTGAGATGATTCAGATTCTGAAAATAAGCTGAAAGAAAATAAACGAACAGTAATGCATCCTATTTTAACGTGGGAAAGGCTTTAACAGGTCAGAACAACAAGTAGCAAAGTAACGATTGGGATTAGATTCAAAGAAAATCATCAGAGAAAGAAGAAGTCTCAAACTGACATATTCATTACACAAGAACAGCTTCATAACACATGCTATTACACTAATGAACAGTGCAATCATCCACGAGAAGCCCACAATTCATTCATATTACACAACCCGAAGTCTCCATAGACTGTATGTGCTGTATACGGTAGAGCCTGACCGATAGCAGAACTTTGCCAAAACCAGTTTTTAGGGATTGAACAATTCCAATATCGGTATTCATTGTCATTGTTTATGAACTCTTTGGTAACCTTTCAGCAAGAGTAGTCAGCAGCTTACTGTGAAGACACCAATCGACTCCGCTCCACCATCTGCTCTACTACATGCGCTCCAGACAGTGCTGAAAGTGTTGTATAATGAAGTCACTCTGCTGGACAAACCATGTAAAGATTTCTAAATGACCTCAAGCAACTTTTATGGCATTATGTTCTATAAAAAATACTTGGATATCAGACAACCTATATGGTGATCTGATAAATCTGTTAATGGCAAATCTCGACAGATGGTCTGCCTCTAATATCTATAAATCACTTTGTACATAGAGTCCTAGAAGGTAATATTTGCTCAAGTGCCAAACTTAGGTACAATCTAAAAAGTAATTCAAGGGACCTATTCCCATTACTTAATTGAATGCATGGTTACAAGATAAAAAATAAAATCTACTTTGCGGATTTAGATAAGGGCTGCACGGTGGCTCAGTTGTTAGCACCGTTGCCTCACAGCTACAAGATCTCCGGTTCGCGTCCCGGTTAGGACGCCTGGGATCTTTCTGTGTGGAGTTTGTATGTTCTCCCTGTGCAGCGTGGGTTTTCACAGAGTACTCTGGCTTCCTCCCACAGTCCAAAAACATGCTGAGGTTAATTGATTATTCTAAATTGTCCGTAGGTGTGAATGAGAGTGTGCTTGGTTGTTTGTCTCTGTGTGTGGCCCTGTGATGGACTGGCGACCTGTCCAGGGTGTCCCCTGCCTTCGCCCTAAGTCGGCTGGGATAGGCTCCAGCCCCCCCGCGACCCTGCAGAGGATTAAATGGTGTACAGATAATGGGTGATTATTGATGCTAAAGCAGAGTATGTTCTGTATTATACAGATAATCTTAAGTAACTGATTTCTCTGTGAAAGTAAGACATCTTGATAGAGCACAAACAACAGCTCACTGTTACATCATGACTAGTGCCCAAGTGAGCTTAGCGAGCGTCGTCATCACAGCAATTTATAATATCATAGCTATACATTAAACCTGAGATTTAAAATCCCTGCCAAGCTAGCTGATTAGGAGTGCTGGTGTAGCTCAAAGCCAGCTAGAGGCAGAAGAATTATTCTGAGGAGGGATATTTTTCAAGCTGGCTGACAGCAGCAAATAGCAGAACTGCAGCATTGGACGAAGGGTTCAGTTCAAGAACATCCCGACAATGTGACACTTCAAACTGACAGCTCATCAATCTGAAAAAATATGGGTCAACGATAATCCGAGGAAAAATTAATCTAATCACAGTCCATCAGTTTCTTCAAATTAGGACACTGACAGCAGGAAGAGCACATGGCATTATTGTCATTCATTTCCATTATTAGAGCAAAACTCGGGAGAACAAGGGAGGAGAAAATCCACCCACTCATTTCGGTGAGGACAAAACAACGGAGGCGTAACTGGGTCAAGTAATGCGTGGAGATATCGCCCTCGTTTTTTATTTGGAGGTAAAAAAGAATCTTCAAAGATTGGGCTTCAACTTACTGTATGAAATATTCTTCATGGTCTGAAGCAAGCAAAGATGATTTGATAGTGGAGTGTATTTGGTCTGACGCATGAAGTATGATTTGGTTTGAGGCTGCAGGGACAGAATTTGATAAAGCAATTTGGACACAGTGAACAATAAAAGGCATATTACGAGCCATGTGGAGCTCTGTGGATGGAGGTTTGCTCATTTTTTTACTTAGGGGGTTTAGATACTGTAATTGAAGTGCTTTTCCTGAGGCATTGCCTGAACAATAAAGCCAGGAATCTACAGTTTGAACAACAGCTATGAGGTTATCATCTACCAGGTGTCAAGGTCAAAGACTGATGTGTTCCTATTGTGCAACATGCATGTGTTATGGAGTATGTGGGAAGCAGACCACCCACACATGTTTCAGTGCAAAGGTGGAAAGGAAAACACGCCAACTTCAGAAAGGAACATCCCAGCCGACTTCGTAGGGTTTGAACTCAGCACCTTCCTGCTGTGAGGTGACAGCGCTAACCTCTCATCTGCAGTGCCACTGTTTAGGCAGCTGATAGTGTGTGGGTTTGAATAATTATCACCTTAAAGACGGGACCACACTGACTCTTGCCTGCTTAATGTATGTATTCAGCATGGCCTCTCATCAGCGTCAGTAGTGCATGGGATTTCAGATCTCTGGAGGTAAAATGAAAAGAGAGCACACAGGACAGGTGGTGGATGCCACAGAGGAATGTCCGCCTATGAAGAGCTACAAGGGTAGACATTTATGGAAAGACATGAGCTGAATGTTAATGTCCGTGCTGCCCACATGAGCTTTCAAGCTGACTAGAATCCATTAATTACAGCTATATGCTCTGGCTTCACTTGGAAAAAAATAGCACTACTGTAAACAATTGATTAATAAAAATGTTTAACAGCTACAATATCCCTAACTGGAGCTGAACTGTCATCTTTATCAGTTTAGTGTAATATTACTGTTAGGGATACAAATAAAGGCTAATGTCTGCATGACTTGATCTCCTTTATAAACACATAAAAAGAAAAGAAAATTTAGAACATGAAGTGTTTATCTGAGAAAGAATCGAGAATACCTTTAAGCACAGTACCATAGCATGTTAATATACTCACAAAGATAATGTTAACATGATGGTGTTAGGCAGGTTAAATATGCATCATCTCAGTTTAGCATATTAGCATGTTAACTTTTGCCAAGTAGCACAAAGCAGAAAATATGGCTAAGACTTGTGGAACTGTCATTAGTTTTGCAGGTATGTGGTCCTTCTCTGCATTTGACCCATCCTATTCAAAGTTAACCTTAACTATACATACTACAATCAATCCACTCAACAGTTGTTTTGACATTTAACCACAGATGTCAACATTTTGCTAGCACTTAAGGGAAAACCAGGGAATCACCAAAGTTGTCAGAAGTTATCCTCTGGGGGTCACGAATGTCTTTGCCAAACTTCACAGCAACCCATCGAATAGTTGCTGAGATATTTTAATCTGGATTAAAGTGGCACAAGAGCCAAATGCCTACATAAGCAGGCGAAGTAGGTAAAGATAGTTTCTTTATCTACAAAAACACAGTGTGGGTATGTTAAGAGGGGGAAATGTGTCATAACAAAAGAGCAGTGGGGCAAATTATGTTTTGGGGAGAGCAAAATGAGAAAACTTTGCTTTATTTGTCAGACCAACTTGAGCATACTGGTGTTGTAACCAGCATCACATCTGGAAGCCGGTTCAAGCCTTATATGAAGAGGTTTCTTTTACAGCTTTTTACTCACTGACATCTGGATTTGATGTTCCTTCTAGCTGTTTATTAAGGCTTTAATAATGAAAAAAAAGAGATAAGCTTTAGGCTTCTGTGCCCGGCTCGCCTGGCATATCAGCAGCATCCATTAAACAGCCTGTTCCAGCAAGCAGGCGTATAATTGTTAATTCACCAAACTGTTCATAAAAAAAGTTCCATGAGTCTGAGTAATGAAAGATAAAAATGTGGGCATGATATTTTTGCAAACTTGTCGTCTCCTAATGACTCTTGGTGAAGTTAATAGTTTATTTTATCTATCTACAAAATGCACATTGTCTAAAAGGGGGTAAAGGCGACAGACTGGTCAGAACTTTCCAGCCTACTTTTTCATCCAATTCATGTTTTTACCTTTTTTATTCAACAAATGTCACTCCACCAAGTGCGAAGCGGAGGTTATGCTTTTGCCGGCGTTTGTCTGTCTGTCTGTTTGTTTGTTAGCAAGATAACTTGAAAAATTATGAACGGATTTTGATGAAATTTTCAGGAAATGCTGATAATGGGCCAAGGAACAGGCGATTACATTTTGGTGCCCCAACCACCCCGCTCCCTCCTCCCGAAGTATATTCGTCATTAATTGGACCCCAACATCTATACAGCGGCTCAATTTTTAGATTTTAGCGCCTCGCCACCTTTGTATATGCTACACCTCACTGTGATGGAGAGAAATTCACCTAAGAAGAAAGGATGTTACTAACACTATGTTTCAATAAATGGTGAACAGTATGAGGAAGACCGGGGTTTGTCTTGCTTTAAAAAGTTTTGATTGCAACTAACCGAGAGATCGCTCCCATCACAGAAAGTTTTTGAGCTACCTCAATCTACGTAGCTCTGGAAAGGTCACAGTGGGGATTTTTTTTCTGGCTTATCTTTGCATTACCTTGTAATACTTCTGGGTTCTCTCAGAATAAGTTCTGCATTCCTTCTCATCCGTATGAACAGCTGGTGTTTTGGTACAGTCCTGTTATAACAGACTGCCAGTTAAGGTAACACTGTGCAGATACTACATAAAAGAGACATGATGTGAGCCTTTACATGATGCATTAAGTGCTCATTACTCATTTTAAAAGTCTGGTTTCCCGACAGTATACAGCCACTGGTTGTGAGCACAGCTGCAGCTGCTCTGCCTGGCGGTGATGGGTGAAGCTGTCTCTGGATTGTTCATAATTCATAGTTCAAACTATTTGAACTCGCAGTGCTTCCATGACCGATGTGTTACCAGCACACCGCAGGAGCTCAGGAGTACAGTAGTTTCAATACAAGGCTCGAACAGCAAATCCATCACTGCACACACAGCCGCTGCACGTGCTCAGCGTTACTCCCACTAAAAATGAATGCATCTCAGCCGTAATCGTAACAACTGAAGCACAGCCACAGATACAACTAGAAACGCAGTGACAGCTCTGTCGTCTCAAGGCTGCAATCATAATCACAGCTACAGTCCACCTGAGCAGTGGTCAGTCAGAGAGCTGCTCAACCTGCCCCTGTGGTTTTCTATCTAAACCTGTGCCTGGCAGCCACAGCTGAGGGTGCACCATCTCTCCATGTAGACACAACCAGCAGTCGTCTACTACATAATACATGACACTGTATGCTCAGCCTTTTTCTTTCGGTCAGAGGAAACGCAAACATTACTGCGAGGTAAGCAAAAGTTAGTGCGGGGCAACACAAAAGTATTGTGAGGTAACAAAAAAACTTGCCGCAAAACTAAAAAAAATCACTATAAACTTTGAGGGGCTCTGTATTAATCACAAATCTTCCCTGATTAAAGTTTCATTTGAATATTTTCAAGGGCCGAGGAGGTAAAACTATTTATCAAGAAAAGTATGAATGTACATTTTTGGATTTCCTATTTCTCAACACCCCTACTGTTTATCTTGTCTTGCGAAAGGCAAACTTGTTATTTTTGAAGATTTGGTGCCGGTAAAACCATCCTTCTCAATTCAATCATGGTCATTCAAATCAGGATCAATTTGTTCATTCTCCATCTGCAAGTCTTGCTAATGTTTCCATGGTTTAACCTTGGGCTTTTATTCTTTTCAGTTTTTTGTTTTTTTTTACCTCAACTGGAAACTATATTATAGAAAAATAACCATTATTTAATTGACATACAGACCGTAAACTGTATTTACCCATGAAGTGGAAGAATCTCAGTGGCAGAGCATCTCTCAACCACCATTTTACTAATAAAAAAAAGTGCTTTTATTCTATTTTCATGTCTGTTTCTTTCTATAATCTGAATCAGCCTCAAATATTTCTCATGGCTTCTGAGTCCATGTGCAGCCATTTGTTGTTGTTTTTTTTACATTTCATGAACTGTCTGAACAGAATGTTCTTAGACTGCTCATATACCAGAAAAGTAAAGTGGAGGTTTATTCCTTGCAGCATGAATACGCAATAATGTTTGGACAGTATTTCACATCCTTGGCCTCGTTATTGTGAAGCAGTTTTCTTGCTTTACAACTAGAACATGTTTTAAACCTAATTACTGACTTCTGCCTTTAATGTCCTCAGAATGTGAATGATAATGGTATGGTTAACACATTTCAGATTATTTCAACCTGTCTCTCATCAGGGCAGTGGCACATCAGAGTGGGCGATAGGTTAACATTTTCCTATTGCCCACTGTTACCACCTTCACTCGTGTCTGATACAATCATCATTTAGCTGCTCCACTAATCACTGCTGGTACATAACTGCCAGAGACACACAGACACTCAGATCATGTGTCATATTGTTGTGAGTCACATTTTGTTTCCACAAGCACAAAGCTGGAGAATTGCAGGCATTAAGTGATCATGGATGATGAGGAAGATGGACAAATGAAAGAGGGGAACAAATAAAAAATTCCATATCTTTTTTCCAACTGTGCAGTGTAACAAGGATCAAATTTTTATGAAATGGGCCAAATGATAGTGTCAGAGAGACAAAACACCCACGAGTGGTATAGAAATTTCTTCTTTTTCAGGAAGAAGACTCTCTCTGCGTACGCCATTGACTGAGCAGAGAAAAACAACTGACACACACAGCACACTTGAATAACTATGTGAGACCTGGACTTTCTTTTGTTTCAAACATACTCTCTGAGCAATCATTTTACGAATATCACAAAATTTGCAGTACAGCGTTTGTTTTTAATGCGTGAGTAATGTGAACTTGTCAGGCAACTTTGCAAAATCAGAATTTTAGTTGTGCAGAGCTGTAGCTTAGAAATGGCTCTGAAATGAATGACAGTTAACATTTAGGCTTAATGGGCTACGTCTCAGTCATTATTTCATATTCATAGAGAAACCGAAGAAAAAAAGTGTACTGTATCAATATACAGTATATGTAAGCACAGAGAGCAGGAGAGAAGTAAACAGATGTAAACACATCTGTTTGCGTAGGATGGTGAAATGGTGAACCTTCACTTTTCACAACCAGTTCAGTCCCACAACTTCAAAACATAAAAAATGTATTTTCACTAAAAAGACCTTTAGGGGTAACCATATCTATGAAAGTGTGGCCAAAATGATGACTTTCTTTTCAATAGGCGTATAGCATGCAAGACACTATGGTGAACACTCTGAAGGTGTGACATTTCTTGCAGACACTATAGCAGAAAGGCTGGTGTCTGCCGGGGCATCAGGCCACAATGAGCGCCGGCGTTGCTTGCCAGGGTTGGGGGGTATTTTAAGGAGAAAGTCCCACTGGACGCGTCTGGCCTCACTCACCCTCGCTGCCAAGGTGAATCCAAAGCAGAGACAGCACCACTGTCTGAGCCACATATAGACCTTTTCCATGGCAGACATTTTGACTTGTCACAGTAGGGAAGGCATGCGTGGAATTAATGATGGCTCTCTTCCATTAAGTGTCCCAGAAACCCATGACAGTGAACCAGAACGCACAAAAGCAGGACCTCCCCAAAGTGGAATGCACCCATTATTGTATTTTCCCTGCTGTGACAAATGAAAATGTTTGGCCTGAGAAGGTCTATTGCCCACCCATAACTGTTCCTGAATTTAGCTTTTTAATGCAGTAACTTTAACTCTATATTTAGCTCAATTTGCCAGCATGGGCAGCACTGTAATATTCCACTCATATGCAAATATGACGTATTTATATGCAAGTGGAAGCACCCGAGGGGTAAATACAAACAAAACTAAACACAAAATTGATTCCTCCGTTTCCTATGCATTGCTCAGTTTGTGAGTTTTACCTCATGTTCACCACCGCTGGTTCAAGGAGCTTTGTCCGTGATACAAAACCTCAAAATATGTCTCCCAACCCTAATAACAGCCATCTCCTCTGTAAATTTGAAAACATCCTTTTAATTCATAGGCTGTTAAATATGTAGAGGTGGCAATAATGCACTGTTGTTTTACAATATCAATACCCATGTCTTCGGCTTGCCGTCTCAAAAAGATATTACCTCACCTTCACCATTATTTTCTGTTAGGTGGTGTTCTAATATTCTATGACGTCAAATGCTTCTAGTATACTGAATCAAAGTGTTCTTGTTGCCTAAACTTCTCTGTCCTATCAACATAGTTACAGCATCGCTGTTTTTTTCTTTTCTTTGTGTTTTTTTTTTTTTTTTTACTGTTTCTCTCTTTAAATCCTCATGGTATCATTCCCTGCACTCTGGCAAATAGTGTTAATGCTGATGGTGTGACATTAGGTCAGCAGAGACAATGCTAATTGTGTTTCCTGCCATTTACTCTCACTCAAAGCTGCCCACAGTGGTGTGAAGACAACAGCTCCTCTTCTGGAAGGATATAATTAGATTCAATAATTGGTGAATTACCCTTTGGATTTAACCTACAGTCTGTCTGGTGGCTAAATCCCTGATCTGTCTGAGCTCATCCCTGCGCTCACTGACCTCCGTCCGAGTGCTCACCCCATTATTGTTCATACTGCTGTTAATAACATTAGGCTCAAGCAGACGCTTAAATGGAAATGGGATCTTGAAACTAGTGGATACTTAGCAGAGACTCAGAAAAGGTTGTGTTTTCATATCCAACAGAAAAAAATGTGGAATTTCAACTTGTAGGCCTGATATTAACTATTTAAACAGTGCAGGAACTTTGTGTCCATTGTAAATTTAGCCAGGACTGGAGTAGTACTCCCACAAAGTGTTCGTACCAGTCAAGTGCTAACAAGTAGCTTACTCAAGGATTTTTCTTTTTTTTTTTATGTTATTTACATTGCAGAACCAAACCGAAGACATTACAACTATGACCAAATACAAGGAAGTATGTAGTATTCAAACATGTGTATTAGTATTTCAAACATGTGCCACTGTTTGCCACAAAGCTGGTCTTGTTTACTATTGGCAGTCCAAAACTCACCTGGTTTTCACTTAGGTTGTTCCATGTTATGAGTTACTTAATTCCTCAAGCTGCCCCCGAACAGTTAACCAAATGTTAGATAACTATGGGATAGTATTTATACTTGTCTGCAGGAAATCCAGTTCATGGGATCATTCCAAAAAGTAGAGGATAACCCCAAAAAGTGACAAGCGAATTCAGGATTTCCACCAGAAAAGTTGTCAGTATTGGCAACTAGGAGTGACCTAAGTGAGGATGACTGGTCCAGTCTCGGAACTAGCATACAGTACGCTGTCATGAACACTGGGAGTGACAGGCACACAGACAGGGCTGGTAAAAACTTTATGGATTTTTTGACAGTTCACCAGACCACCAATGGAGGGATGTAACAGGTCAGCGACAGCCTGGTTGTAGCATTAAAGTAGGGTCCTATAGTTTCTGTGATAACTTACGAAGGATGAGGTGTTCACCGGCTGCACTTTCTCGACCCGAGGTGCAGTATATGATCATGCTAAGTAACAAAATGTTCTGACTCCTTGCTGGTTTTTCCCATACATTCAGAAAACTGACCACTTTTTGCAGTGTTGCTGTGGCTCGCTTCAAGTAAGAACCTGTAATGTTTATATTTAAAGGCGCATGACTGGCCATGGTTTTGTTTTGTGATTTGGAGAGTCATGGAGCGCTGCATCAGGTGACCAGACCTAAACTCGGCTAACATGGTTTGGGTTGAGTTGGAGCGCACAGGGAAAGATAAGCAGCCAACAGCTACGCAGCATATATGCAAACTCCTTTAAGACTGCTGAAAAAGCTCCATGTGATGACCTCATGAAGTCGTTGGAGAAGTTTAAATATAACAAAACAAAAAGTTGTGAATACGGATGAATTCTTGCTTGAACAAAGAATTTCTCAAATAGCTTATTTTCAGTGTTGACTATTGTCTGCTGGCATAAAGGAGGAAAGGAATCTGAAAATATTCAAATTTAAAAAGCTGTTTTTTGAGAATTTAGACTTTTTTCCTCAGAAAACTACTCAAACAAATTAAACAACTATCAAAATAGAAGGCAATTTAAAAGTTGACAATTGATTAAAAGATTAATTATTTCACCTCTATTGCCTTCTCATTGAAAGTGGCTCTATGGAAAACTACCCAGGAGGACCCTACTGTTGAAAGAGAAACATTAAAGAAGCCTGACATGGAATTCCCTTGTATCTATGCAGGGTACAATATAATCAGAAGCTCATGAAGCGAAACACACTCCCCAGTGTCAGGGAGCTTTGTCTCAGTCACAGGTCAGGGCTCCTCCAACAGAACAGTGACCCAAAATGCACTTAAAAATGGATAATAAAAAAAAAACATCAGACCATTGTGAAGTGTCCTGCTATGAGTGCTGATTTCAGCCGTAGGTATCAGAGATGCTGGACAATAACAACAACATGTGCAATGGAGGCGGCAAGTGCAGCAACGGGTCTGCTGCAATGTGTGGAGAAAAGAAATGTTGTGCATGGAGATATCTAGCATTAGTCAGATGATCAGAGACGAGCCAGAGCCAACCAAAAGCCAGAATTAAAACATTGTCACAGACTATTTCAAATTAAAAGAGAAATTCATGCCAAGTTTCAGTTGGTACAGTCATTACTAGTTAGTCTTTCAAAATAAAATGTGCATATGTTTGTGTGTGTTAGCGCACTATGCCACAAGCCATTATTTTGGAACACATTTACTTAAGTGACAGTTACTTTTGTCTGTTTGTTTGTTTGGGAAGTTGTGGAAATCCAGTAGTGTTGGTACTGACGGCCACATTTCTGGTATCGCGTTGTTAAAATGTAGGCCTCCCGTAAAGGCCAGCACTGGAGTGAGTCATGCACTCATTTCACAATATCAGCAATATAAACACAAGTCACAATGACCTAAATGCCTAGTTAAAGCTCTTTTAGCCTTCCCCTCTCAGCAGATGAGTCAGTCATCTTCTTCTATTCATATCTGCATCCTTCTTTTGTGAATATTAGATTGAAAAGACCTTTGTGCTAACCCACACAAAAAGGAATCCGGCTTTTAGAGCTAAATGGTAAAACTGAGGCGACTGGCTGTGCAAAAATGTTTCTTTGGTGAGTTTTGTGGATCACTGTTTGATTATGAATTCCTTTTTTTTTTTTAACTGTGCACTCAATGTAGAGTGGTCATTGCTGTTAAGAAAAAACACATCTTGATAAAATACAGGCAATGTACAAAATGTAATTCTGCTTGTTTTTTGGCAAAAGCTGACAACTCCAACTATTTTTTTGCACTACTTAAAAGCCTTAAACAAGCAATTAAAGTGCTGAAAATTGCAATTAAAACAAAAAACACAAACAAACTCACAAATTTCTCATTACAAAGTCACACCATGGAAAATCCTGGCCAGACTGCAAACTCCCTGAACATCAAAATGTCATGTTTTAACTTGCAAACTTGTATTTAAAGCTAACTTAATGAGCTTAAAATTGCCACCATTTATCTGCAAATCCACTAAACTGGAAACAACTACTTTATAGTATTCAGCATTTTATAGTATTTACACTTAAGAGGTCAACACTGAATATTCTTCAGGAGTCCTTAGAAGTCAGTGTCACACTAATACTGCAGAAAAATCACCTCAGTACAATGGCCGGAACAATTTCTCACAATGGGACTGTTATTTTTCATCATCACTGCTTTCCTCCAAGTCCTGTCAGCCAACATGGTGACATCCCACATTACCCAGTGCATCCTTATGAACGCTGGATTGTTTGATTAAGCCCAAGTTCACCAAGCAATTTTAGGACATCGGCCTTCTTTGCCTCCTTGACATAGTCTATCACCAGCACTGGCTTTGCACATGGTTTAAAACACCACAAGAGGACTGTTATTGTCTCCTTAGTCTCCCTCAGAACAAAAGTACTTAATCCCTTGCTTTCTGTTTTGCTGGAATGCCCTCCATTGAACTGACATGATGCCCACATTAGACGGCCATGCAAATGTGCCACCGTGTACTACTTTATCGTTTGTAGAATCAAACACTTTTATCACCTTGGTATACAGTGCAGATGCCTGCCAAAATCTCTATGCTGTGGTTATAAGCAACAGAGCAACCCCGTCTCCACAAAATTGCATTCCTACACAACTAAACTGCATTCTCGGTTATGTTCCGAGAGTAATTTTTTTTCGCTTTAAGACAGTACACAGTCGCTGCCATTTTGAATGCTGAAAAACAGCACTGCCTTATGGTGTTCTCTGCTGCAACATAATATAACAAATAAATAAATCGGTAAAATCAATGTATTCTGTATTGCAACATAATTGCTGCATTATGACATCAGTTGTTTTTGGCTCCACTCAATGGTCAGCTGCAGTCAGCGCTACAGTTGTTGACAATGGTGATGGCAGCAGAGTCCAACGTGGTTCAGTGTTAAAGTTGCCAAAGACCAAACACTTCCAATGGGAGTACAGGAAAACTTCAAATTGTAATACAACAAAAAGGTGATTTGTATACATGGGCGCTATTTGGTGTGGAGGGACTTTACATAAGTTTGCTTCTCTCCTGCTCTCTGGGCTCATATACACACGCCTATTTCTCAATAAAGGTGTTCTCATTTACATATCTTTCTGTTTCTGTGGTGATTAAAATGAGGTTCATTAAGACTACATGTTAAAAACCAGTCTCTTAAAAGCTGCTGCTCTGTGCCACTAATTGCGATGTTGTCATCATATACATCATTTACAAACAACGGCTGTGAATTTAGCTATATTTTCTACGAAGGTAAGAGAACATTTATAAAATAAAGAGAAAAGGAGTTCTGTGCTTCTAAAATATGTTACACTTTGTTTAATATACAGATCTAATTTCTTCACTTTGTTAAAGAGTTTAGTAGAAAGTTTGATTTCCTTTCTACAAACTTGAATATACAGCTTTTTTTTTAACTTAGATTTATCATGTTGGAGTTTCCAGTTTAATCCTACAGCTTTGCACTTGAATGTTTGTTTACATTTCGTTCCATGCTGCATTATACAATTACATACAGTTTGTCAAAATAAAACTGTACTTAAACAAAATAGTCACTTTGCTTTATTTAGAGGAAAATCAATTGTTTAGATTAATCAGCCAATTGGTAAAAGAGTTGATAGATTAATTGATTAAAAACAATAGTCGTTAGTGGCAGCCCTACCTTCGATGTATTTCCAATAGGGGTGGGACTCGATTAAAACAAATAATCTAATTAATTAGAGGCTTTGTAATTAATTAATCGCAATTAATCGCATTTTAATCGCATAACAAAATTTGCCACAAGAAGCAACATTTTGGGGGTGAAGCGGAGCAGAGCGGCGCACAGAGGAGCGCAAACCACAGCGGAGCATGACAGCGGAGTTGGTAGGTCCGCGTACTGGAACATCGGCGGTGTATTAGAGCCTCGCCTATGCTCTGTGGCACATTGCAGCCTCGACATCGCGCTCCGCAGCTACCGGCGACGCACGGCCCGGCGGGGTTGTGCACGACTATTGGAATATCAAAATTACTATTCGAATACCACCACAGCGAACAAATATTCAGATATTCGAATATTCTGGACCAGCCCTACTTCGGTGGTGTGCAGATTCTTTTTTGCACGGTTTGCGTTCGGATGCACTCTTCTCGGGGCTTCCATCGGCCAGTTTTTAGGGGTGGGACTTGCCCTCCGTCGGTCCGGGCAGTGCGCTCTCATCGGATTCCTCCGTGTTAGTTGTTGTTAGCCTCCTAGCTCTGACGCGTCTTGTGCATCAGTGTGATCGGTGGACCAGGGGCTCGTGTACTGACAAACGTTCCGTGTTGTCTGGAGTGCAAACTGCGATTAAATGTGTAAATTTTTTTTGATGCGTTATTTTTCTTATAATTAATTAATCGTAATTAACGCATTAATGTCCATTTCCAAGAAGCCAAACCGGTTTCTGTGACAAATTAATTCAGGATTTTGTATATGCTTTCGGTTAAAAATTCACATGTCTTTTTTTCTTAAAAACTGTGTTTACATTACATTTTTGCTTGATTGACAGATGTCTCAGCCTATCTCAGGAGTGATGACTGTCAATTTCTTTAGAGTTGACTGGTTAAATGTAAAGCAACAACGTTATGACTGTATTATAAGAACTGGATGCAAAATGGTATTCATTTATTCTGTTCCATGAGTTTATTTCCCATGCCACATCAGCTTTGATGTATATTTAGCCCCTGGCTCACACTATATAATCTCTATGAGATGATGTCTTACAAGACAATAGCAAAGTCTTTCATGTATTAAGTTTAGTAATTCTCAATGTGAACCCTAAAAACTGACCGAGTCCATTGTTTAGTCCAGTCAGTGTCTTTAACATCAATAGATTAATTCCAATGAAAGTTGCTCACTGGCAGCCAATGTCATTTTTCAAGCTTTGTTAGGCTGGGCATGTGCAAAGTCCTTTTTGTAGCTGGGCTGGATTGCTTCCTGCTGGCTGCATGCACAAATACAGGGTTTGAGCCAGAGCATCCCATTGATGTAATACCTCCTTTAAAAACATAAAATGTCCCTTCAGTACTACCTCCCTGTGCCGATTTGTCCCTCATAAAGTCAGGATCAAAGCTGTTAGCAAGTGTTTCATCTTTCGATTTTACAAGCCGCATTAATTAGTAAGCCAGCGTACAAAATTACAATGGGACTAAGCCTTGACGATAACTGAAATGCTTAATTTCAGTCTATACTGATAATTATTGATAATTGTTAATGACAAAAATTGTTTAACTTGAATTAAGCCTAAATTGAGCCTGTTTATCAAGGCAAACAGGTAATAATTTTAATATTAACACAGCAATGAGAAACACACTTGAATAACTTGACACACATTACATAAAGAAAGCAACCCAGGGGCGCATGGATGGCAACCAAGGCGAAGCTGCCACACTGTGTTGAGGTTAAGGTTCCAAGTGGTTGACCTGAACTGGGTCTTACTGGATGGGCAACGTTGCACTGGCCTCTGTGCATGTCCCAATGTCAAGTCCCTCAACCTCTTGAGCAGGTCAAGTGTGTTGCTAAGGTGGAGGTAGTGTGGGACACAAGCCCGTCTTGCACTGCTGGCCACAGTCTCCACAAGGTGGGACCTGCAGATGGTTGTGACACAAGGTTCAAGCTTCTGCAGACTACTGGGCCTCGGAAGAGCTGCACAGCAGCCACAGAAAGAGCAATGGAGAATAAAGTTGCACCATTATCAAGGAATATGACTGGCTGTTTAGTGAGCCAGGCAAGGCGCACACTTTCATTATGTCCTTTCACGATTACCCACCATTCTATCAACGGTTGTCTTATTGCTGTTGATCAAGTGTGTATCGCTAGTACATATGGCTATCACCCAGGCATAAAAGGGATAGATGGGATGGAGGATATCAAATATACACCGATCAGCCACAACATTATGACCGCTGACAGGTGAAGTGAATAACATTGATCATATTGGTACTATGTGGTGTTCTGCTGGAAAACCTTGGATTTTGGCATCCATGTTGATGAGACTTAGACACCCAAATAAACATTGTCCCAGAACAAGCACACTCCCTCATGCAAATGGAAATCCCAAATGTCACTGGCCTACCCCCGCAGGAAAATGCACCCCACCACATGGCAAAAACATTAAACAATCAGGAACATGTTGAGGAACATGACAATGGCCCAAGATGTTGATTTGACCTCCAAACTTCTTAGACCCCATTCTGATCAAGCATCAACAGGATGCAGTGGAACAAGTTTGATTGACAGAGGCCCCACTGCACAACCCAGAGTACTCAAAGGATCCGCTGCCAAACCCCATAGGACACCCTGAGAGGTCCTCTTGTCCATGCCCAATGGTTCAGAGCATTTTTGACCACATAAGGGGGACCAACACAATATTAGGCAGGTGGTCAAAATGTTATGTCTGATCAGTGTATATTGTAGCATAACGTAATTAAATTTGCTTTCATAATTCTATGTATTTTCAAACTATTTCATTCACTTTTAGAAAAAAAAGGACTTTCAGGATGAGGACTAATTCACGTATTAGGCAAAGATAACACTATTCTGGGCCTCATCTAATAAACAGCAGGACATATTCACTAATATTAGCCAAACTTTGGTAGATTCCAGTGACAATTTTTACACTACACTGTGGGGAAACACTACACGCAAATTATTTCATTCAATGTAACCTGAAGCCCCATAAACAAGTTAGAAATGATATTCCCCTTGGCCTTAGAAGAAACATTTATTTTTACTACTGTAGGTAGAAGTTGGATGTGCTAAGGACTGAAGCTTCAGATCTGAGCAGATCAGCATAGATTAATCCATTCTTCATACGTTTGCTATTGTGCTTTTAGGTTTTGGAAATGCAGCCAGTGCTTAGAGGAGGGCTTTGACTAATAGTCAGAGGTAGTTTGCATTCCAGTCGGTATCACCTGGACTTCAATTGCTCAACAGATTGTAGCAAGAAACAGGTAAAACATACCACAGTTCATTTAACACAAAATGTATCAGTATGTTTAAAGTTAATGTAAATTAAACTAGTTATCAGTCTATTATATATATTAGCAGTACCCTTTAAATTCATGTTAAAGTATTAATCATATACTGAAGCTACAGTGTAGGGGAGTGGACATGTCTATCAACACAGCATCTCAATTGTCTCACAGCTGTGAGCAGCTTGGCTCACATTATCAAGCATGCAAGCAATTAATTCACACATTCTAGCGTTACTGCTGTTGTCACCGACACAGACTGACTTACAATGGCAAAATACAGGATGTTGTTTTCTACGCTGTCAGAATAGCATGCATGGCAACAGAGGTTAAAAAAAACGATGTCAGGAAATACATCAAGTGCACTGTGAAGAAATTTCAAAAGGGAAAAAACTCCTTAGTATGTGTGACTAGTGCTGCTGTCTCCTTAGTATTAGTGTCAGAGTGGTTGGTACAAAATAAATATTTTTTGGTTGGGACAGGGGTGAGAGCTGTAGCTGAATGTTGAGCAAGAGCTGCAAGGTCGCGTTCTCATTCCCAGTGAGCGCTGGAGGTGAACATGGACACACAGCAATGGTTCAAGCTGCTTATACGGATCTTTCATTTCATTAATCATATACTGAATAATTCACATCACTCAAAATTCTTAATGCAGCTGACTCTATTCTCCCTCATAGTGAAACCTATTAGCCAAAGAGGCTCAGCATATATTAACCAATATAATTTGTTGGCTGGCTCTTCATGATACCACTATGGAGGTCACAGTACAGAAGGTTTTTAAGCTTTTTTTTTTACTGCCTGGGTGTGTTTTATATATTATGTTTACAATCTAGTAAACACTGTCAGCTGAGTACAAAAATCTTCAATCCTACCTTTCTCACAAAAAGTTCCAGTAAAATGAAGCGGACAGTGACAGGAAGGCAGAGCTCCTTCAGGCAGCTGCAGCTGATGACATGTTCCTCCATTGCGGCAAAGACCGTCACGGCAAACTTGAGGTTCATGCAGAGGATGTTTTGGCGGTTGTGTGGGAGCTGCCAGCGCTGTTGTGTTCACTGTGTCAGAGGTAGCTGATTGAGTTGTCAAACTTGGGGAACTTGTTATGGGAGCTTCCATGGCATACAAAACATATCTGGAAGATTGAGCAAAAGTTGGAGTGGTTTAAGTGGGCAAAAATCCAATTTAACATTAAAATCCTTGTGCTTTTAAGGCTAAAGATATGAACTAGTTTCCCTGTGAAGTAAATTCGTCCATTAAAGGTAAATGCAAAGTGCAGTCATTTAACAAGTAGACATATCTTTGACTGCAATCCCAGAAAGAGAGGAAAACTCAAGTGTTATTTATCACAATAAGTGGTCAGATATTCTCCACTGCATCAGACAAAGCAAAATGGGATTTTTTTTGTGTGTGTGTGCCCAAGAAAACTAAAAAGAAATCTATGTTTTTACCAACACAAAAACAACAAATGCCAGGCAAAAATTAAATCAAAGCAAGAGATCATGATGAAGCCACTTATTCTTTTAGAATCCAGACTTTACCTGCATTGGTCTATGTTGCTGCCGGCGATGGCATCAGATGTGTAGAAGCTCCTCAGGTTATTAATTTCAATTATTTCAATGCAGCCAGTGTAGTTGTGGAACGGTTTTGCTCTCTTAGGGGAAAAAAAAAGAAATATATGCAGAGACACAATTTAACCATTATACTGTGTAAGATTAATGCCCCTTTAAACTATGTACAACTTAAAGATCCTTATGATTTCAGTAGGTAAGTTAAAAACAGTGCAGTAATAATTACAGATCCTACCTGATTGGGAAGATATTGTTGTGGCAAACCACCTGTGAAGATGTGGTTTGTTCTTTGTATCATGTGTCCCAACCAGTAATTACTTGCTGCGCTTTTAATTTTCTCATGACCAGAAAGAGTCAGCTCGGCTTCACAAGGGGTCAGGTGTTGTCTGTAAAGGAGGAGGAACACTTCAGGTCACATGTACAACAAGCACAAGTACACTTGTTGTATTGCATTGGATGTTTTCAACATGTCACATCAGTTATTGTTAAGCAAGAAGAAATGTGTTGTGGCAGTTATTATTGTTGTTATTTCACATAAGCGTGTGTGCATCTGTCATCTCTCTTTAGACGCATGAGGGAATTTCACATAAAAATATCCACAGTCCTACAAATTAAGACAGAAG